>VMDO01026438.1:0-26726 GCA_007922755.1 Pedetes capensis | reverse complement strand
ACCATTGATGTCTTTGATGTCATGCTATAACTCATCTGGTGTTTGATCATTAGTATATCACACAGCAAACCTGTACATGAGGTGATCTCTGAAGTCAGGTGGGGTACTATCAAGGCCATACCTAGGTTCTCATACACTTGTTCTAACTTTCTTCAGTATCAGTTTCAATCTGCATATGAGAAGTTGATTGTCAGATCCACATTCAGCACCTGATCTGGTTTTGACTATTGATACTGAGCTTTTCCATCATATCTTTCCACAGTGGTAGTCAATTTTGTTCACGTATATTACACCTAATGACTTCTATGTGTATATTTGCCATTTGTGTTATTGCAAAAATATATTTACAAGGAAAATTTAATTGACCTGACAAAATTCTATGATGATATCTCCAGCATCACTTCTTGGACCAAGGTGGTATTTTCTGACTACTGGGTCTTCTCTGTTTCCAACTTTTGCATTCCAGTCACCAATAATTATCTGTGCATCCCAGGTTTACGATCAATCTATTTCACAAGGCAGAAGCTGGTGAAAAATATTCTCCACCTTCATTTGTGGCCTCAGTGGTGGTTGCATAAATTTGAATATTAATCATATTAACAGACCTTCTTTGTAGGCATATGAATATTTTTGTATTAGTGTCAGCATGGCAATTCAGAACAGATGTTGAAATATCATATGTGGTGATGAATGCAGCTCCAATTCACTTTATTTTTGCATATCTGGCGTACTAGACTATACTACGTTTCAAAATGTGACAGCCCAGTTAATTTTTCTCACTGATGCCTAGAAATTTGAGGTTTGGGTTCCATTTGTGTTTTGATGATTTTTAATTTTCCTAGATTCATATTATGTACACTTCACCTTCCAATCACTAATGGATATTTTCAGTTCTTCCTTCTCCTTTTCAGTCATGCCATATCAGATAATGGTGATTCCTGTGGCTTTGCTCCCTTGTTGTCATTAAGGTAACTCAAGTTTCAGTAGGTAAATCTTCCCCATTGGTCTTTTCAGTGATTTCCCATCTCAGGGGCTCATTTTCTGGCACTGTATGTGACAAGGCTTCTGTGCTATTGAAAGGGTTTTTAATGGCTAATTGTTTCAGGATTGGGATAGCAATTTCCTTCTCCATGTTCTTGCTGTTGTTGTTAGGTGCCGTTGAGTTGGTATCTGACACATGGCGACCCTCATAGGGTTTTCAATGGATGACTGTTTCAGGTTTGCTTCGGGAGTGGATTGCCAGGTCCTTCTCCCATCCTTCTCAATAGTGTTCTGTATAACGCAAGTTGTTAATGATTCTACCTCCATTCCTGATGCTGCATGCTATCGCATAAAGTCCAGCTTCTATGATTATTAGCTGAGCATATAAGTTGAAGAGATATGGTGAAAGCATATAGCCCTGATGCACAACTTTCTCAAGTTTAAACCTGGCAGTGTTTCCTTGTTCTATTTGAACAACTGCCTCCTGATTCCTGTACAGATTCCTCATGAGTACAATTAGGAGCTCTGGTGTTCCCATATTTTGAAGTGTTATCCATAATTTGTTATGATTCACACAATCAAATGCCTTTTCATAGTCAATAAAACATAGATAGATATCTTTCTGATACTCTCTGCTTTTGGCTAATGTCCACCTGACATCAGCACTGATGTCCTGGGCTCTCCACCCTCTTTTGAAACTGGCTTGATTTTTAGACAATTTCCTGTCTATATACTGCTGCAGTTTCTTTTGAATAATCATTAGTAAAATTTTGCTTGTGTGTGGTATTAATGATATTGTCTGAATTTCCCCATTCAGTTGGATCCCCTTTTTTAAGAATAGGCACAAATATGTATCTCTTCCAGTCAGTTGGCCAGGTAGCTATTTTCCATAGCTGTTGACATAAACATATTAACATCTCCAGTGCTGCATCTATTTGTTGAAAATGACTGAGGGTTTGGCTTGGCCATTATTAGCTGTTAGGAGTTGGATTTGTGCTGGAAAAATGTGCAAAAATCATAAAAGAAATATTTTTAAAATATGCAAACTGGTCAGAAAATCTGTGTTTCAAGTTGCAGATGAAGCCAGATATGGTGGCTTATGCTCACAAACCCAGCAATGTGGGAGGCAGACACAGGAAGATCACAGGTTCAAGGCCTGAGGCAGACTGTGTAATTTAATGAGACCCTGTCTCAAGATAAAAATTTAAAAAGGCACTAAAGAAACAACTCAGGGCAGAGTGCAGGCAGAAGTATATGGGACCCCCTGGGTTTGGTTCCCTACTACCACAAAAATAATAATAAATTAAAATAAAACCACAGACAAGGTGAGTTCAGGCAAGGAGGCTGTGGTCATGAAATAGATAGCCACATTTATAGAAGAGCCAAGCACTTTGCACTTGGAAGAATAGGAAAAGCAAGATTTGGTCATATCCCACCCACCAGAGGCTCTAGGCTGTCAAAATGGAAACTCCTTTAGAAGACTTTCCTTTGAATAAAGAGTGTCTGACAAACAAGTGCCTCCTGGGTTCTCTGCTGGAATGGGCTCACTAGGGAAGTGTTTATCCACATCCAGATGCCCAGGCACACATAGGCTACAGAAGCCATGGGCCTATAAGGCCCAGCTACTGCCTGAGCTGGCAACAGACCTTGGCATCATCCATGTGTGATCTATGCTGATTATGCCCTGGAATTGGGATATACTGTTGTTGTTGTTGTTGTTATTGTTGTTGTTAGGTTTGTACCTGACTCATATCAACTCTACATACAACAGATGAAACACCATTGTCAGTGCTTCTCTGCTATTCATAGGGTTTAAAATGGCTGGTTGCTTTTTGGGAGAGGGTTGCTGGGTCCTTCTCCAAAATCTAGAGTGCCTGATGTGCCAAGGCAGTCTCCCATCCACAGACTAACCAGGCCTCACCCTGCTTAGTTTCCAAGATCTGACAAATTGGACGCCACAATGGTACAGCTGCAGGCGGGACATTCTGGGTGCACCATAAATTCTGGTTGGATGAATTGAAGAAGTGTCTCATTATTTTGGAATCTTAAATCAAGATTAATTTTCTGGGCCAGATGCCATGACCCATGCCTTTCATCCTAGTGACTGAGGAGGCAGAGGTTGGAACATCACAAGTTTAAGGCCAGAGACAGCCTGTGTAATTTACTGAGACCCTGTCAAGAGATAAAAAATAAAATAATGAGCTGGTGGTGTGCCACACAGGTAAAACAGCTTCAAAATCTTGAGTGAGGGTGGGGGTTCAGTGCCCCCCCTCAAAAAATTAGTTTTGTTTTGAGTCAGTGTCTGGCTGTGTATCCCAGGGTGCTGTCAAACTGACAATCCTCTTGCCTGTGTCTTGGCAGTGCAGGGATTAGGGATGTGGGCCACCACACCTGGCAACAAGGACATTTTTACCTGTACTTGTTCTGATTGTGTTTATCAAACTGACTCATATTAGTTTTAAAAGGTAAAGGCTTTAAATGATTTTATAAGTTAGAATTAAGCAGATTTTCCCCAGAGGCACCTGACTGTCATTTTCTATATGTCATCAGTGATGGAGTAAAGTTTACTGAAGCCTCCCTCGGAGCAAAAAGGAGGGCAGAAGCTTTGTGATCCTGCTTAGAACCCTGTGCCAAACAGGATTCACATCCAGCAACTCTCCTGGTAAAGAGGTGCCAACTGCTGAGTCCTGTTGTCTGTTGTCCAACATGGCCTTTGATCTGTTGCTCAGCCTTTTTTGTATGACCTTGACAATTTGAGGATGGCTAAGGTGTTGGAGAATTTTCCCCCAGCTGAGGTTTCTCTCTGTCCTTATTTGAGATGCTGGGAGCAGAAACCAGGGCCAATGCCAGGCATGTGCTCCCCTCTGCATGATACTCCTAGCTTCCACATTGAGTTTCTCTGGTGTTTTCTTCTCTACTTAGACTGTGGTTAGGACTTTTATAGAGATACTACAGAGGTCCAGTGCTTGGTCAAATCTAAAGTTGTGCCTATGCTACTTGGCTACACTTGAGTTACAGTCCCAGATTTTTCTTTTACATTATGAGCTCTTTATATAGCTCAGGGTGACATTGAACTTGGGATCCTCCAGCCTTCACCTTTCAAGTGCTTGGATTATAGGCATGTGCCAGCACCCCTGGATTACAATCTCATCTGTTGTGTGTGTGTGCATTTGCCAACAAAGTGCTTTCCTTAGAGTATAAAGTTGAGATGAACTTGAGAAGTCTAAGCAGAATAACACCCCTGTTTTGTTTGTTTTGTTTTGTTTTAAAGGAAAGCAGGAGATCCAGATTTTTATATTGAATCATTTCTTTAAAAGCTCTGTGGAACTTGGGTGTGGTAGGACATGCCTTTAGTCCCAGTGACTCAGGAGGCAGAGGCAGGAGGATCACAAGTTTGAGGCCAAAGGCAGCGTGCATAATTTAGTGAGGCTCTGCTTCAAAATACAAAGTGAAAAAAGGGCTGTGGGTGTGGCTCATGGGTTGGGTTTTTGCTAAAAGCATGTGTGAGGCCCCAAGTTCAACTCCCTAGTAGCAAAAAAAGAAAGAAGAAGTTCTATTGAGATATAATTGATGTGTCAAATACTGTGCATATTTAAAGTTCAAATTGTGATATTTCATATACTATGGTGACATATGAAATCATCACGACAGTCATGATATTGAAAATATGTGTCACCTGTATAATGTTACCTGATTCCCATTTGATAATTCCTCCTTCCCTCCTTCCATGATACTTCCTTCCTGTGACCCTTGATTTTCTTTCAGGGAGATTTATTTTCCTTTCGTAGAATTTTCTATAATTAAAACATTTTCTTCTTTTTGCTCTTTTCTTTTTTCTCACACAAAGATAGACGTTTTCAAAAAATCAACAGAGAAATATCAAATCTATTCTCCACCCTAAACCAGTTGGATCTCACAGATATATACAGAATATTTCATCCACATGTTGAGGAATACACATTTTTCTCAACTCGGCATGGAACATTTCCAAAGATAGATCATAAGCTAGTTCATAAGAATTCCCTCAACAAATACAAAAAAGTAGAAATTATCCCTTGTTCCTTATCAGATCACAATAGAAAAAAACTGGAGCTCTAGAGCAAGAATAATTCCAGAAATTTGACAAAATCATTGGGACTAAATAATACATGGCTGAATGACCATTGGATTGTTGATGAAATCAAAAGTGAATTTAAAAAAATTCCTGCAATCAAATGATGATGAAAACGCATCCTACCAAAACATATGGGATACAGAAAAGGCAGATTTAAGAGGGAAATTTATAGCATTAAGTGCTTTCATCAACAAGGAAGAGTGAAATAAATGTCCTAATGACACACCTTAAGACATTCAAATCCAACAACAAATCAATCCCAAAAGGAGAACCCAGAAAGAAATTACAAAATTACAGGGAGAAATATCTCAATTAGAATCTAAAGAAATAATTCAAAAACTTAATAAGACTAAGAAAAGATTAATAAAATAGATACTCTTATGGGCAATCTCATCAAAAAAAAAACTAACATAATAAGGACTATGAGGGAAAATGGGTCCATAACCACCAACTAAAATGAAATACAGAAAATCATCGGGGATTACTATAAGAGATTGTATTCCCAAAAATATGAAAATGCAGAAGAAATGGATAAATATATTAGCACAGATGACTTACCAAAGCTAAGTCCAGAAGACATAAGTGACCTAAACAAGCCCATTACATATATGGAAATAGAAAAGGTAATAAAAATCTCCCAACAAAGAAGAGCCCAGGTCCTGATGGGTTCACAGAATTTTACCAAACTTTCAGAGAAGATATAATACCTGTCTTCCTCAAATTATTACAACAAGTAGAAAAGGAGGGAAACTACCAAATTTTCATTCTATAAAGCTAGCATCACTCTGATGCCTAAACCAGAAAAAGATTCATCTAAAATAAAGAATTATAGACCCATCTCCCTTCTGAATATAGATGTAAGAATCTTTAATAAAATTCTGACAAACCGAATCCAGCAAAATATTGAAAAGATTATCCACCATGACCAGGTGGGATGTTTTCCACAGATGCAAGTCTGATTCAGCATATGGAAATCAATTAATGTAAACCAACATAGCAAGACACTGGCAAACAAAAACCACATGATCATCTCAATTGATTTTGAAAAGGACTTCGACAAAATGCAACACCTCTTTGTGATAAAAATGCTGGAGTCAATAGGGACAACAGGCAAATACCTTAAGATTATAAAAGCCTTCCATGAAAAACCTACAGCCAACATTATGTTAAGTAGAAAAACGGAAACCATTTCCTCTTAGATTCAGAACAAGGGAGGATGTCCTCTCTCTCCTATTCTATTTAACATAGTAATTGAAGTCCTTGTCAGGGCAATCAGAAAAGAGATAGAAATCAAAGTGATACAGACTGGCAAGGAAGAGGTCAAATTATCCTTATTTGCACATGATATGATTCTATAGCTAAAAGACCCCAAAACCCTCATCCAGAAAACATTTAGTTCTAATCAACTCCTTCAGCAAAGTGGCAGGATAGAAAATCAACACAAAAAAATCAATAGCTTTTCTTTACACCAACTCTAACCTGGAAGAGAAAGAAATTACAGAAAAAATACTTGGCACAATAGCCCACCAGAAAACTAATTACCTTGGAATCAATCTAACCAAAGAGCCTTCAGATATCTACAAGGAAAGTTTCAAAATATTAAAGAAAGAAATAGCAGAGGACACTGAAAAATGGAAGGACCTTCCTGGCTCTGCATAGGGGGAATCAATATAGTAAAAATGGCTATCCTACCAAAAGCAATTTACACATTTAATGGAATTTACATTAAAATTCCATTGACTGACTTTACAGAAATAGTAAAATGACAAAAATACATATGAAATCACGAAAGACCCCATATAGCCAAAACACTCTTAAGCTGCAAAGCTAGTGCAGGTGGAATCACAATCCCTGACTTTAGGCTATATTATAGGGCAGTGGTGGCAAAAACAGCTTGCTACTGGCACAAAAATAGGCCTGAAGACATGTGGAACAGAAGATCCAGAAACACTTCAACACACATATAGCCACCTTATTTTTGACAAAGGATCAAAGCAAGTACAATGGGAAAAGGAGAGCCTTTTCAAAAAATGGTGCTGGTAAACATGGACATCCACATGCAGAGAAATGAACACCAATGCGCATCTTGCACTATGCATGACTGTTAAATCAAAATAGATAAAAGACCTCAACATAAAACCAGAAATTTAAAACTAATAGAAGACAAGATAAGTAATACACTCCAACATATAGGCATAGGAAAGTATTTCCTTAACAAGACTCCAATTGCTTAAGAAATTGCAAAAAGAATAGATAAATGGGATTACATGAAATTAAAAAACCTTCTGTACAGCAAAGGAAACAATTAACAGAGTCAAGGAAACCTCCACAGAATGGGAAAAAAATTTTCACATGGTATAACTCAGAAAAAGGTCTAATTACCAGAATTCATAAAGAAATTAAGAAAAATACTCAAGAAAACAAATAACCCAATGCACAATTGGCAAAGGAACTGAATAGACAGTTCTCATATGAAGAGCTCTGTAAAGCCTTGAAACACTTGAAAAAATCCTCAATATCCCTAAGCATTAGGGAAATGCAAATTGAAACAACTCTGAGATTTCACCTTACACCAGTAAGAATGGCAAGATCAATAAAACCATTATCAACAAATGCTGGCGGGGTTGTGGAAAAAAGGGAACACTCTCACATTGCTGGTGGAGCTGTAAATTGGTCCATCCACTGTGGAAATGAATATGGAGGTATCTTAAAAAACTAAAAATTCATCTACCGTATGAACCAGCTATAATATTATTGGGAATTTACCCAAGGGAGATGTGCCATCATACTACAGAGACACCTGCATCTCCTTGTTCAATGCAGCACTTTTCACAATAGCAAGGATATGGAATCAAATGAAGTGCCCATCAACAGAAGAATGGATAAAAAAAACTATGCTACATATATACAATGGAATACTACTCAGCATTCAAAAAACTGAAAAAATGCCATTTGCAGCATAATGGATGGAACTGGAGAAAATTATTTTAAGTGAAAAAACACAAGCTCAGAAAGAGAAATAACACAGGTTCTCACTCATTTGTGGGAGCTCAATCAAAACAATAAGAAGGAAAATGTCCTATGCAGAGGTGGGAACATAATTCGGAAAATCCAACAAGAGCTTCATGTGGGACTTTGAAACACTGCTGCAGACCAGACACACCCTGAAGACCTGTCACCCTTCCCTTTCAAGGTGGGAGGCAAAATGTTGATCAGGTGGTTCACATCTTTAGGACTCACTCCAAGGTGGAAGGACCCCTATAACATTATCCTCACCACTCCTACTTCTATAAAACTAGATGGACTGACTGCCTAGATTATTATTGAAAACCCCTTCCCCTAGTCTACACCCCCTTTCCTATCAATAGACCATTGTAGAGGGAACAAGTGGTAAATTGCTTGTTAACCAGACCATTATTTATGTCAAAGACCAACCCTTAAATGTTTGGTCCTTGTCTTCGCAACTGGATTCTGATGTTTATTTTTTTAAAAATGGACTCAGTCAAACTTATGATATTAAGGACCCACAACCTATCCCTGGACAATCCAATAATAGATTATTCCTGAGTAAAATCAAATATCCGATTTTCCTATAAGACCAGTGGGAAATACAAAGAGTCACTGAATTAACAGGAATGATGCCATCCTAGGTAGGACTCTAGTGTGAATGGGAAATTTGAACTGTCTCTGTAATTATCACTTGCATAGCTTAGGTCAGGAGTATGGTTTATTTTTACCTTAAATGATATGTTAATGTTAACTTTCAATGCTTATTACCAAATGCTCATTGCTTCCGATTGCCTACATGATCCATGTCAGGCACTTGGAAAACCCCCTAAATGTAAAGCCTGCCCCACAGGATGTGGCTTTTGCCTTTATAAACACCCATAAATGTTCCTCGGGACCACAGGTTTGAGAGAGATGTCAGTGCTTGGTGGCCACGGGCCTAAATTTGCTCCTTGTGGTGTGATTTTGATCACTGGTTACAACAGTTCAGCCTTTCCCGCATACAGCCCTCACCCCAGGGGCTCCTGGGAGATGTGACCCCAAGGATTTGGGGTAGTATAGTCCAATTTCTACCCACAGAGCCCAAGTCACAGGGGTTCCTGGAAGTTGCAATCCCCACAGATTATGGTAGTAAACTCTACCTTTCCAGCCTCAGAGCCGTCACTGCAGGGCCTCCTGGGAGCTGAGGCCCTGAAGATTTGGGACATTATAGTCCAGCTTCCACCCTCAGAGCCCTTGCCACAGTCTTCTGGGAGCTGCTGCCTGGAGGATTCTGGGTAGTTTAGTCCAGCATTCTGCCTACTGATCCCTCACAGCAGGGGCTCCTGGGAGGCATGGCCTAGAGGATTTTGAGATGTTCAGATTCCAGCTTCAGCCCACAGAGCCCTTGCTTCAGGGGCTCTTGGGATCTTCAGCCCCAAGGATTCTGTATAGTGAAGCTCACATTTCTATCCTCATAGCCTTCATCACAGTGGCTCCTGGGAGATGCAACCCTGAGGATTCTGGATAGTGTAGTCCAGCTTTCTAGCATGTTGTGGTAGGACTGTGGCTTTTGATCTTGTCAGATCTCAGAAGCTAAGCAGGTGATATCTCGAACAATCCAGTGCATTTAGTTAATATGTCTTAAGTCTTCCTCACATCTTGTTCTGGGTCACTATTTGTTGATAGAAGTAGGTACTTTAAACAAGTCCTGTGGTGCCTGTCTTAACTGGAGAGGCTGAAGCAAGAAAATTACAAGTTGAAGGCCAGAAGCAGACTGCACAACTTGGTGATACCCTGCCTCAAAACAAAAAATAATAAAAAGAGACTAGGGCTACAGCTCACTGGTAGACAACTTGCCTAGCATACACAAATCCCTGGGTTCACCTCTTCCTCAAAACTGAAGGAAAAAAGTATTTCTTTTATAATGGCAGAATCCCTAAGGCAGTGTATTGGATTATTTTGTTTATATTTCTTCCACAACCTGGGATCACACTGAGGTCCTCCTAAGCACTCTACCATTGTGCTATAACCCCTACCCATAAGGTCTTATTTTAACAACATAAGTACAGTATTTATACTGAAAGTTTTATGTGTTGATACACCAGGTTCCAACATTTTTCAAGTATTTTCACACTTTAAGAAACATGTGCTGGGCACCATGGCATCCACCTATGATCCTAGTGACTCAGCAGGCAGATGCAGGAGAATCCTCATTTACCAGTCAGCAGCAACCTGTGCAACTGAGACACTGTCTCAAAAAATATATATAAAACAGAGTGGGGGATGCAGCTCAGTGGTATAGTATTTTCCTAGCATGCAGAAAGGGCCACAGTTCAACCCCCATATTTTCAAAAAAAAAAAAAAGAAAAGAAAAGAAAAAAGAAGAAAGAGAAAAACCTGAATGAAAGTGACCAATGAGGTCTGCAACGGCCCTTCCCTGAGACCCCAGCTTGCCTCCAGATGCTGGTCCTTCATGCCTTGTGTGCTTCATGCTGTCCCTGCACCACATGTCTCTGCATTTCTCCTTTCTGTGTCCTCCAATTTATTCCCAGAAACAAACCCAATCTGCAAAAAAAATACTTCAGCATGCTATGATGGTAAGTGGTCTAACGTGAATTAGGGATATTTTGGTAGCACAAGTCTTCTCAAAATATTACCTGAGAAAATAAAGAACATGATAGCATTTCCTCTTTG
Source organism: Pedetes capensis (assembly GCA_007922755.1). Classification (NCBI taxonomy): domain Eukaryota; kingdom Metazoa; phylum Chordata; class Mammalia; order Rodentia; family Pedetidae; genus Pedetes; species Pedetes capensis. The sequence continues at coordinate 15,949 of VMDO01026438.1, read as the reverse complement.
GCACTTGGAGCTGCAGATGGGAAATTCTTCATTCATCCTAATCTTTGCTTCACACAGACCTATTATTCTGAAGCCGTGGTGCTGTCTCCAAGAGCATATGCTCACTGAGGACACTGCCTTCAAGTGACTCAAGTTTTGATGTCTCACCAGGAGTCTCCTGAGGAGGACTGCAGTGGGCATCACACAGGATACTCTCTTCTCACTGTTCAGTAGTGATTGTGAGCCTCCAAGCATGAATCTCTGAAATTACATTGCTATATACCAATAACAAACATATCAAGAAAGAAACCAGAAAAACTACCTCATTCACAGAGGCATCAAAAAAAACTTAATAGTAAACTTAAACAGGGAACTAAAATACCTCAACAAGGAAAATATTACAACACTGCAGAAGAAAGTGAAGACAATGGAAAATGGGAAGGCCTCCCACGTTCATGGATCAGAATTAACATTGTGATAAAAGGCAGCAGCTTCAACAAATCTAGGAATATGCAATTACTTTCTGAATAAGATTGGAATAACTAAGGAAATAAAATCAAGAATTGATGGTTGGGACTGCTTCAAATCAAAAGGCTGCTCCACAGCTAAGGAAACAATTAACACAGTGAACAGACCACAGAATGAGAGAAAATTTCTGCCAGTTATGCATGTGAGAGAGGATTAATAATTAGAAAATACATAAATAAGTAAAAAATTAAACAAGGAACAAATGAATTGAACAGATGATTCTCCAAAGAAGAAGTACAAATGGCCAATAAATATATGAAAATGTTCAAAATATTATCAGAGAAATACAAATCAAAGAGAAAATGATATTCCATCTCACTCTGCGCAGAATGGCTATCATCAAGAAAACAAACAAAAACTGCATACAGATTTAGAGTCAATACATCTACTGAACTGTTTTCCCTTTTCTATTGACCTCCACTCTCCCAAGCATGTCCTTCTTCACAAAATAGAGTTTCCCAAAGCAATATGTATCCTGATTTCTTGATGTCTGCTTCCATTACTGTGAATATTTGAACAAGGTAAAGCAAAATAATGGAAAACCTCAGTCACTTCTCCATGTATCATGAAATTGCAGACTGTCCCAATTATAAGGATTTTTGTTTTGTTGATGGATATTTGCAATCCTTACTGAAGGCTATGTTCTTTGATCTTCTTAAGCAAATGTTTCAAATCTTCTTCACTTACCACAAGCAGAGTTGTGTCATCTACATAACGCTGGTGGTTCACAAGGCTTCCTCCAATCCTGATACCACATTCCTTGTCATGAATTCCAGTGTGTCAGATTATTAGCTCAGTACAGACATTGAAGAAATATGCTGATTCACCGCATTCATGACTTTAAACTAGCAGTGTTTCCTTGTTCTCTTCCAATGATTGCCTCTTGGTCCATGTACAGAATCCTCATGAGTATAATTAGGTTCTCTGATATTTCCATTCTTCCCAGTGTTATCCATAATTTGTTAAGATCCACAAGTCAAATGACATTGCAGAGAGTATAAAATATACAGAGACACATTTCTAATATTCTCTGTTTTCTGGTAATATCCAACTCATATCAGCAATGATGTCCCTGGTTCCCAGGCCTCTTCTGATTGTGCCCCAAATCCTCACCATCACCATCACCCACACCCCTCCACAACCTCAACCCTGAAAACTGACCCAAACCCTAATAGTAAACACGACCCTAATCCTGCCCATGAACCTGAATTTAACCCTAAACCCCTAGCCTATCACCCTAATGTTCACCCTGACCCCCAGCACCTGACCCAATGTTCAGTGTGGTGGCACTTACCTCTACTTCCAACACCAATGAGAACAAAGGAAGATGGTAAGTTATAAGCTTGTCTGTACTACATGTGCAACAAAAAAGATGAGCAAGAAGAGATGAGACAAGACAACAGGATTCAGGCACACACACAAGCACCAAGATTAAAAGACCTCTACTAACCAGAGCTCTGCAGCCTTTAGCCAACACACTATAGAACTGGAACAAAGCCTGCAACATGCCATCACCTATCACTACCTAGGGAACCTGCCTCTGATGAACCAGTAATTTCCATTACAGACCTCTGAACTTCAGAAACATGAGACAATAAATCTCTGTGGTTTTAATGCACAAAGTTTGTTTTATGTGGCTAGAACCACCCTATGCTTATAAAACAGCTTTCTTGACTTAAACAAGCAGTGTTTCCTTGTTCTCTTCCAATGAATGCCTCTTGGTCCATGTACAGAATAAAATACCATGGCACGATTCAGACACACCGTCATCGTCAATGTGTTATCCTTATTTTTTGATACTTTAAAGAGATATTTTGCCACAGCTTCTCCCAAAGCCATGCATTTTTGATTTCTTGACTGATGCTTCCATGGGTTTTGATTGTAGAATCAAGTCAAGCAAAATCATGGACAACCTCAATATTTTCTCCATTTAACATGAAGATGCTTACCGACCCAGCTGTAAGGATTTTTATTTCGTTGATGTATAGTTCAATCCATACTGAAGGCTATGTTCTTTGATCTTCTTCAGTAAATGTTTCAAATCTTCTTCACTTTCAGCAAACAGAGCTGTTTCATAAGCATAAGTGCTTATGAAAAGGGCTCTTTCCAGATCTGAGTTGTGTTCCCAAGTCAATGAAACAAGAGTGCTCTGTAGAAGCAGGGTCCTTCACAGGCCAAGGCTGATAGGGGTGGGGGGTTGTTACATACAGTTGTGTCTCACAACCTGTGCTTGGGTCTCAATATGCACAGGTCAGTGCCAGGAGGATAACAAGGAAAAGAGAGAGGTAGGACATTGTTTAGGGAGGTTTGATCATGCACTCTCCAGTAGCTGTTCACAGAGGTTTGCTCCTGGACTGCATATTGTTTGTTGTTTAGTGCCATCAGCTCGAATCCAACTCATAGCAACCCCAGGTACACCAGGATGAAACACTCCCTGATTCTCTGTGAGGTACACAATGTTATTTATGTCCATCATTTTAGTTACCATTTCAATACATCAAGGGGAAATTTTCCTCATTTTTTTGTCCTGTCACTCTCCAAAACATAAAGGCCTCAGGGAATAGTCTCTCCTGATTACATGTCCAAAATATACTACACCCAGTCTAGCCATCCTTGCTTCCATGGAGCACTCTGGTTGCACTTCTTCTACAACAGATCTGTGGTTCTTTTCTCAGTCTATGGTATATTCAATAATCATCATCAGCACCATAGTTTAAAAATATCAATTCTTCTCCTGTCTCTCTTCTTCAATGTACAGCTTATTCAACCATACAATGTACCGAAATACCATGGCATGAGTCAGACACATCTTCATCTTCCATGTGTCATCCTTATTTTTTGATACTTTAAAGAGATATTTTGCCACAGCTTCTCCCAAAGCAATGCATTTTTGATTTCTCGACTGATGCTTCCACGGGTTTTGATTGTAGAACCAAGTCAAGCAAAATCATGTACAACCTTAATATTTTGTCCATTTATCATGAAGATGCTTACTGACCCAGTTGTAAGGATTTTTGTTTTGATGATGTGGAGTCCCAATCAATACTGAAGGCCATATTTTTAGATCCTCATTAGAAAACGTTTCAAATCTTCTTCACTTTCAGCAAACAGAGCTGTTTCACAAGCATAATGCAGGTTGTTCATGAGTCTTCCTCCAATCCTGATGCTGTGTTCTTCTTCATAAAGTCCAGCTTCTCTATTTCCTCAGCATAGAAACTGAAGAGACATGGTGGAAGGATACAGCCCTGATACACAGCTTTCTCAACTGTAACCAAGCAGTTTTTCCCTCATCTGTTCAAATGACTGCCTCCTACTCCATGTTTAGGTTCCACATGGGTACAATGAGTTGCTCTTGTATTCCCATTTTCATAGGGTTGTCTATAATTTATTATGACCCACACAATCAAATGCCACTGCATAGTCAATAAAACATAAATAGACATCTTTCTAATATTCTCTGCTTTATAATAATATCCATCTGACATCAGTAATGGCCTGGTTCCCTGCCTCTTCTGAATCTAATACAAACCCTCACCCTCACACCCACTGACATCAGTAATGTCCTAGTTCCCTGCCTCTTCTGAATCTAGTACAAACCCTCACCCTCCCACCCACTCTGAACCCAATCCTGCCCCTAACCCTGACCCTAACCCTAAGCATGACCCTCACTCCAACCATGACTCTAAATTTAACCCTAAACATGTACCATATCACCCTAACCTTCACCCTGACCTCCACTCCCTGACCTGATCATGGGTGTGATGGCACTTACCTCTATCTACCACCATGAGGAGGAAGGAAGATGGTCCTTTAGAAGCTTCTCTGTACCACATGTACAATAAAAAAAGATGAGATCAAATGAGATAACACAAGAAAGGACAAGAGTATTTAGGCACACACTCAAGCACCAAGATTAATAGTATGAAGCTGATCAGAGGACTGCACCCATTAGCCACAAAGTATAGAATTGGAACAAACCCTATATCAACCATCCTATCCCGATCACCTCCTAGGGAAACTAGCCCTGCTGATACTTCCATTATGTTTCTCATGTTTCAGGCCTTCAGAAGCATGAGGCCATACATCTCTGTAGTTCTGAGGCACAAAGTTTCTGGTACATGGCTAGGACCACCCAGGAAAAGTAATCTCTCCAAATAAGAGTTCTCTCCCCAAGTCAACAAGACAAGAGCTTCTGTAGAAGGCAGGTCCATCATAGGACAAGGCTGATGGAGGATTATCACATGCATGTCTCTGTCACAACTTGGGCTTCGGTCTCAACCTCCAATGGCCAATGGCAGGATAAAGACAAGGAAGAGAGGTAGGGTGTTGGTCAGGGAGCCTCAATCACGCATTCACCAGGAGGTGGTCATGGAGTCTTGGTCTTGGAGTGCTTGTTGCTTTTTGTTAAGTGCTCTTGAGTCCAGTATGACTCACAGCAACCCTATGTACAGCAGAATGAAACACTGCCCAATTCTGTCATAGGCAAAGAATGTTATTTATGTTTAAGCCCATGGTTGTAGACACAGTGTGAATCCACTGACTGGAGAGTTTTACTTTTTTGGATCACCTAACTCTCTCAAACACAATGTCCTCCGCTGGGGAGTAGTCCAACCTTAGTGCATATCCAAAATACATAACACACAATCTAGCCATCCCTGCTTCCATGTAGCCTCTGGTTGCAATTCTTCTCAGACAGATCTGTTGGTTCTTTAGCAGTGCATTGTATATTCTATATTTGTCTCCAGCACCATAATTCACAAACATCAATTCTTCTCCTATCTCCCCCATTCAATGTCCAGCATTCACAACCATACAATGTGACTGAAGTACCAAGGCATGAGTCAGGCACACTTTTGTCTTGAATATGACATCTTTATCTTTACTTTTCAGTACTCTCTAGAGATCTTTTTGAATATGACATCTTTATCTTTACTTTTCAGTACTCTCTAGAGATCTTTTGCTACAGCTTTTCCCAAAGCAATGCATCTTTTGATTTCTTGACAGTTGCTTCCACGGGCATTAAATGTAGAATCAAGTAAGCAATATCATGGAAAACCCCAATATTTTCTCCATTTATCATGAAATTGCACACTGACCCAGTTGTAAGGACTTTTCTTTATTGATGTGGAGTCCCAATCAGCACTGAAGGCCATGTTCTTGGATCTTCATCAGAAAATGTTTCAAATCTTCTTCACTTTCAGCAAGGAGAGCTGTGTCATCTGCTTAACACACATTGTTCATAAGTCTTCCTCTAATCCTGATGTTGCATTCTCCTTCATAAAGGCCAACTTCTCAGATTATTTGCTCTGCATAGAAACTAAACAGATATGGTGAAAGGATACAGCCCTGATACACAGTTTTCTCAACTTGAAATCAAGCATTGTTTCCTTATTCTGTCAGAATAACTGCCTCTTAGTCCATGTACAGATTCCTCATGAGTATATTCAGATGCTTCGGTATTCCCATTCTTCTTGTTATCCTTAATTGTTATGATCTACAGAGTCAAATACCTTGCATACTCAATACAACATATATAGACTTTTTCTGTTATTGTCACCATTCCACTAATATCAATCTAACATCAACAATACTGTCCCTGGTTCCCCAGCCTCTTCTGAATCTGAACCAAACCATAACCCTCACCCACACACCGACCACCACACCAACAATGAAGCTAACCCTAAGCCTGACACTAACCATGATCTTCACACTGACTATGGCCTTGAATTTCACACTAAACCCATAACCTCACCCTAACCTGCACCCTGACCTCCAACCACTGACCCCATCTTTGGAGTGGTGGAACTTAGCTCTACTTCTAGCACCAATGAGTAGGAAGGAAGATGATAAGTTAGAAGCTTCTCAGTAATACAAGTAGGACAACAACAACAAAAACAACAACAACAGCAACAACAATGTGACACAAGAAGAGATGAGACAAGACAACAGGATCAGGCTAACACTTGAGCACCAAGATTAAAAGTCCTCTGCTGATCAGAGCACTTCAGCCATTAGCCAATAAACTACAATTGGAACAAAGCCTATAGCACACAATATCCTATCACCAACAAGGGAACCTGGACCTGCTGACACTTCCACTACAGACCTCGGAATATCTGAACCAAGAGACAATGCAACTTTGTAGTTCTAAGGCACAAAGTTTGTAGTAACTTGGCTAGGACCACCATGGAAAAGTGCTCTCTCCAGATTCAAGTTGTCCCCCCATTTCACCAGACAGTCTTGCTTCTGTAGAACGTAGGCCCTTCATAGACCAAGTTTGATGGTGAGTTTCCACATACAGGCCTGTCTTACAACCTGGCCTCAGGTCTCAAAATAAAAAGGCCAGGGGCAGGATGAGGATAACAAAAAGGAAGAGGTAGGACACTGTTCCTGGAGCCTCAGGCATGCACTGAGAAGGAGCTGGTCATAGAGAGCCTCCGTCCAGGACTGCTTATTGTTTGTTGTTATGGGCCCTTCAGTATAGTCCAACTTATAGTCACCACATGTACAGAAGTATGAAACACTCTCTGATTCTGTGCAAGGCACACAATGTCAACCATGTTTAAACCCAAGGTGGCAGACACCATGTCAATCCATTGCCTGGAGATATTTTCTTTTTTTCTTTGCCACTATCCCAAACATGATGTCCTCCTCCAGGGAATTGTCCCTCCTGACTACACATCCAAAATATATAACACCCGGCCTACCAATCCTTATGTCCAAGGAGCACTCTGGTTGCACATTTTCAAGGACAGATCTCTTGGTTCTTTTGGCAGTCCATGGTATATTTTTTATTCTTCTCCAGGACCAGAATTCAAAAACTTCAGTTCTTCTCCTATGTTCCTCCTTCAATGTACAGCTTTCACAACCATATGATGGAACTGAAAATACAATGGCATGAGTCAGGTGCACCTTCATCCACAATATGGCTTCTTTACTTTTCAATACTTTAAAGAGATATTTTGCCGTAATTTTCCAAAGTAATGCATCTTTTGACTTCCTGACTGCTACTTCCAAAGGGTGTTGATTGTAGAAACAAGTAAGACAAAATTGTGGACAACCTCAATCTTTTCTTCATTTATCATGAGGTTGCATACTGACCCAGTTGTGATGATTTGTATTTTGTTGATGTGGATTCGCAATCCATTCTTGATTCATCAATAAATGTTTCAAATCTCTCTTTCAGCAAGCAGAGCTGTGTCACCTACATAACACAGGTTGTTCATGAGTGTTCCTCCAACCTGATGCCATATTCTTCTTCATAACGTCCAGCTTCTCCCATTATTGACCCAGCACAGAAATTGAAGAGATATGGTGAAAGGACAGAGCCCTGATGAACAGTTTTCTCAACTTTAAACCAAACAGTGTTTTCTTGTTCTGTTTGAACAACTGCCTCCTTGTCCATGCACAGATTCCTCATGACTACAATTAAGTATCTGGTATTCTTACCTTTCACAGTGTTATGATACACACACTCAAACAACTTTGCACAGACAATAAAACAGAGATAGACAACTTTCTGATATTCTCTGCTTTCCATTAATATCCATCTGATATCAGCAATGATGTCACTGCTTCCCCAGCCTCTTCTGAATGAGGCTTGTAAACTGTACACTCAGCCTCGCCCCAACCCCCACTCTAATTCAAACCCTAAAATTAACCATGATCCTCACTCATGCCATGACTCTGAATTTAACCCTAAACCTCTACCCTATCAACTTAACCTTCACTATAACCTCCACCCACTGACCAATCTTGTTTGAGGTGGCACTTTCCTCTACTTCCAGCAAAAATGAGATGGAAGGAAGATGGTAAGTAGGAAGATTTTCTGTACTATAACAATAAAAAAGATGAGACAAGATGACATGACACAAGAGGATTCAGGGAGACTCTCAAATACCAGATTAATGTTGTTGTTGTTGTTGTTAGGTGCCGTCGAGTCGGTATCCAACTCATAGCGACCCTCGTAGGGTTTTCAATGGCTTGAGTGCTTCGGGATTGCCTTGGGAGTGGATTGCAAGGTCCTTCTCCCATTTTTGTGGTGCTGGGAATTGAACTCTGGGCCTCAGAGACTGCAGCGCAGCGCTCTACCCACTGAGCTAAATCCCAGCCCCACCAGATTAATAGTCCTCTACTAATCAGTGTTCTGCAGCCTTTAGCCAACAAACTATAGAAATGGAAAAAATCCTACAACACACCATCCCCTATTGCCACCTAGGGAAACTGGAACTGTTGACCTCTTCCATTACAGTCCTCTCAAGTTCAGAATCTTGGGACAACACATGTCTAGAGTTCTAAGGCACATTGTTTGTGGTCCTTGTCGAGGACTGCACAGGAACAGCTCTCTTCAGCCTTGAAATGTCTCTCCAAGTCAAACAAACAAGGTAACTCCTGGAGAAGCTGGGTCCTTCACAGGCCAAGTCTGAAGGGGGTTGTCACATACAGATCTGTCTCACAACCTGGTCTTGGGTCTCAACATCCAAAGACCAGTGGAAGGATGAGGACAAGGAAAGGAGAGAGGTAGGACATTGGTCAGGGAGCTTCAGTCATGCACTGATCATGAGCTGGTCAGGGAGGCTTGGTCCTGGACTCCTTCTGTTTCGTGTTAAATACTGTCAGGTCAGCTCCCACTCATAGCAACTCTATGCACAGCAGAATGAAACACTCCTTGATTCTGTGCCAGGCACACAATATTATTGATGTTTACATCCATGACTGTAGATACTGTGTCAACTAATGGAAGGGATGGTTATCCTCTTTTTCCTTGACACTCCATTCTCCCAAACACAATGTCCTTCTTCAAGGAATAGTCCCTCCTGACTACATGTACAAAATATCCAACACACACTCTAGCCATCCTTGCTTCCATGGAGTACTCTGGTTGCACTTCTACAACAGATCTGTTGGTACTTTTGACAGTCCATGGTATATTCTATATTTGTCCCCAGCACCATAATTCAAAAACATCAGTTCTCCTGTCCCTTTGTTCAATGTCCAGCTTTCACAACCATATGATGTAACTGAAAGTACTATGGCATGAGTCAGGTGCACCTTCCTCTTTAATGTGGCTTCTTAATTTTCAATACCATAAAGAAACCTTTTGCCACAGATTTTCCAAAAGCAATGCATCTTTTAATTTCTTGATGGATACTTCCATGGGTGTTGATTGTAGAACCAAGTAAAACAAAATCAGGGACAACCTCAATCTTTCTGCATTTATCATGAAGTTGCATACTGACCCAATTGTAAGGATTTTTGTTTTGATGATGTGGAGACACAATCTGTACTAAAGGCCATGGTCTCTGAAAGTCATCAATAGATATTTCCAATCTTCTTCCCTTTCAGCAAGCAGAGCTGTGTCAAATGCATAACCCAGGATGTTCATGAGTCTTCCTCCAACCCTGCTGCCACTTACTTCTTCATAAGGTCCAGCTTCTGGATTATTTGCTCAAGATAGAAAATCATGAGATACAGTGAAATGATACAGCCCTGAGGCACAGCTTTCTCAACTGAAACCAAGAATTGTTTCCTTCTTTTCAGAAGATGGCCTCCTAATCTATGTCCAGTTTCCTCATGAATAAATTTGATGCTCTGGTCTTCCCATTCTTCATAGTGTTATCCATAATTGGTTATTATCCACAAACACATATGGCATTCCTTAGCCAATAAAATATAGATAGACAAATGTCTGATATTCTGTGCTTTCTGCTAACATCCATCTGATATCAGCAGCAATGTTGCTGGTTCTGGGGCCTATTCAGAATCCGGGATAACCCTCACCTCGACACCTAGCTTGACTACAACCCCAGTACCACCCCTAACTCTCTAACCCTGACTCTAACTCTAACCATGACCCTCACCATGACAATAAATCTGAATTTAACCCTAAACCCCTACTCTATCACACTAACCTTCACTATGACCTCCACACCCTGACCCATCTTGGGTGTGAGGGCAATTCTAGCACCAATGAGAAGGAAGGAAGATGATATGTAGAAGCTTGTCTGTACTACATGTAAAACAACAGCAACAACAACAAAAAGATGAGACAAGATGAGATGAGACAACTCAAGACTAAATAATTCTGGCACACACTGAAGCACCAAGATTAGAAGTGATCTTCAAATCAGAGCTCTGGAGCCATATGCCACCAAAACAGAAGCCAGCAATGAGGAAAGGCCATGCCTGTCCTCTGTTCAGAGTGCAAACATGGCCACCAACGGAAGGGAGCAAATGACCCTCATTACACAGGGAGCCCATGGCTGACCATGCCTGTGCAGGGTTCTTGGCTTGCATGAAGGAACTGTGTGGGGAGCAGAGCTCCAGAGAGGCTTGAGGGGCCTGGGGATCCTGGTCTTAGCAGAGAGGGGCTCTGAGTTGAAGAGAGGTCCATTGCATTAATAAATAGTGCTGTATGAAGCAGGGAGGCATCTAGCAACCAGAGACACAGGGATGCAGAGCTGGAACCTGGGGCTAGCCCAGCTGCACCCATTTTCCCTGTCCCTGAAATCAGGGAAAATATTTTCATTTCATTCTTCTTCTTGCATTTTGGTGAGGTCATAAGACAATAGCTTCAGTCACTGCATTTTACCCATAAACCATTTTTCCTCCCTCTCAGCAGCTTGGGCTCCCCTTCTTGCTTTCCCTTGTGCCAAAACCATGAGCCACAATTGCCTACGACCCCAGCACTACAGGGCCACCCTCCCTGCCCCAGCCTCCCTCAGGCCCAGGGCATAACACTTTCCCAGGGCAAGTTGGCACTGAGCACCCAGAACCTACAGGCACCAGTACCTCCAGGCAGGACCCCAAGACTCTGCACAGACAGACAAGCAAGAGGCCAGGACACAGGAAGTTCTAGGAACAACCCCATGAGCTGTGGATATTTCAGAGTGATGGCTGAGCCAAGCACAACCCTAGGTGAACTAGAGGCAGCTGAGCCTCTGACACTGTCTGAGCTCACCAGGGAGGCAGTCGTGTGGACAGAAAAGCCAGACCTCAAACACCCTGATTCTTACCCTCTGCCATGGGAGGGGAAGAGGCCAGTGGTCTGCAGTGGGACAGGATTTCTTCTTCCCCATGTGCCCAACCCCAAAGCCCAGGGCCAAGTGCAGCTTTCGTGTGTCTTTCCTGAAATTTCCACAGATAAACATGTGCCCCACACCTGACCAAGTGCTTGCCAGGCCTTGCCGAGTCCCTGAGACAGCTCCAGGCACTGCTGACCTCATTCTCAGCTGGGCCTCTTACAGGCCTGTGAGTGCTCCTGGCCCCTCCCACGTCCCCCCATGGGGAAGCATGTGCAAGGGAGAAGGCTCCAGTGAAGTCCCCAGGTGTACTAGACGAGGCCAGCCTCGCGCCCCCAGGAGTGTGCCAGGTGTCACCCCACCCCCACACTCAGTGTTCCAAGAGCTCATCTCACCTTGCTCAGGGGCTCACACCCCAATGGCAGGCTTGGATTCTCCACAGCAAAGCTCCCCTTCACCCCACATCCACTCCAGCACCCCCATTCCATGTGTGGACCCAGTGGACAAACCCCTGACTGAGTGCCTTGGACCTCTGCTCTCCCCTCCCGGCACTGTCTCCTGGACGGCCTGAGACCACCCTGTGTTGTGTGTGTCTTTGTGTCACCCTGGTGGATTCTTACCGAGAACTGAGGGATGAAGCCTGAAGCTCCACCTTCTCCATGGAGGCGTGCATTTCCTATGTCCAGAGAGACTGATCTGGGGCTAAGGTGGGGCTCAGTGGGAGGGTGCTGGCCCAGCATGCACAAGGCCCTGGGTTCCATTCCCATTACCAAAATAAAAAGTTTGCCAAAGAGACCAGAGGACAAATGAAAATCTTGTATTTATAACATCTGGCAGAATGGGGAGGAAAAGGACAGAGTGGTGGGGTCATGAAATGATCTACAACCTGCATCGAGTCTCATATCCCTGTTTACACAAAATCCTGATACTGTAGACGTATTTATGACAAAACATTAAACATATAGTGTGGCCTTCATGATCCTGCTGCCACAAGTCTGTTAAAACTAAAGTCTTAAATCTGCTTCACAGCCCTGGTGACTATGGGCTCAGAACTTTAAGTAAAAATCCAAATCATTCTGCAGACTGTACCCTGAGTCCTACCTGGTCACCAACACAACTCACCTTAGCTCAATCTCCTTGGCAGGTGGCTGAATTCTCACATCAGCAGCCTCACCTGGGGGAGAGCTTGGGCATGGGCACAGAGGGCAGCAATAACAGCATAGGCCTCCTCGCTGCCTCCTACGGCAAACAGAGTCCCTTGCCCCATTTTTAGGGCAGGGCTGACTCAGGCTCCTGGTCCAGGGGAGCTAGAGGTGTAGTATTCTCCATCCTGGTGCTTGGGAAGATTCCAGACAAGCTGTCACACCCTTTCTGTCTGTGTCTCCATAACCCACTCACTCCCTCTCCCCATGGTCATCATGAGAAAATGCAGGACTCGCCAGGAACAATCCCAGCCTGCCCTGCTGAGGATGAGTCCACACAGAGAGCTGCCAGCCAGGGTCATACCTGAGCAGCACCTACAAGCAAACCTACAAACAGCCCAGAGGCCCAGGGGGCCCAGCATGCCCCATTCCACATAGCAGGGCCCTGGCTGACTGTGGGCTTGAGAGAAACAAACACGGCTTGCTGAGTGGGCTGGCTGACACATGCAGAATGAATTGTAGAGCCTTTTCTCTCTTCAAGCACATCAGTGGCAGCTTCCTGAAGAAACATTGGTGTCACCTGCACACCTCATCTGTGTGCACAGGCTGCACTGTAGCCAGTGACTCTGCTACCACAGAACACAGTCCCAACACAGCCACAGCCATCCATGCCCAGAGCCTGGGGTGGGGTACAGTCAGGCGCAGTTCTGCAAGCTGTGGAGCAATGAAGGACTCACACCCAAGACCAGGATTGTTCACATGGTCAAGTAGAGAAGCTGCTGGCCTCCCTTTCTGCCCTTGCTGCCCAGAACCTCCCAGAGTTAGGAAGAGATGGCATTCTCTCTGAATAATTGGCAAGCACCCTATTTTATGTTGTTGGGTGTTTATTCCCTATTTCCAAAAAGATCTTCTGAAGTTAATAACAAAATAAACATAACATTAAAATAGAACACCAAAGCCTCAAAAAGAAAGTCTAAGTGTGTTAAACAGTTCAACAAGAAGCCCAGTAAAGCAGGATTTGGCAGAACTTGGTAGACCCTGGCTGATTGCACAGCAATCATCTGTGGAAGGACGGGAAGGTAGGGGTTGCCCAACCTGGCTATTCTGACTCCAGGGTGCCCTCAGGGGAGAGAGTCTCCACCCAACAGGAAGCAGCCCTCCCAGGACCACCTGGACGATCTCTCCTGAGCCACAAGGCCCTTATTACCAGGGGTCTCAAAACAAGCTCTCCTGTTTGTTTGGAGATATGTTTGTTTGTTTCTTTTGGTACTAGAGGGTTGGACCCAGGGCTGTGTGCATGCTAGGTAAGTGCTCTACCACTGAGCTGCACCCCTACCCCCTATTTTTATTCTTTTCTTTTGAGACAGGGTCTCACTAAATTGGGTATTTGCTCCTGGCCTTGAATCTAGCGATCCTCTTGCCTCCACTTCCCTAGTTGCTAGGATTACAGGCATGGGCCATGGCACCCAAGCCCCCATTTGTTAACAGACACTGAAACCCTCTCTCAGTTCTGGTCTGTTTACATTTTGGAACTATGTATATTATTGTAAAAGTAATTTTTTCAGTATTGGGAGTTGAACCCAGGACTGCATACATGCTATCCAAGTGTTCTACCATTGAGTTACATCCCTATCCAATTTCTCACACTTTATCTTGTGACAGGTCTTTTAAAGATATATAAGCTGGCATCGAACTTCCAATCCTCCTGCCTTCAGTTTTTAGTAGCTGTGATGACAGGTAGGGGCCACTATGTTCTCACCCTATTAAGAACATCTTATAGATGCATACACGAATAAAACAAGACAAGAAAACCCAAATAAGTGAGAGTACCTCACTTGTGAAATATGTTGGTTAATAGACTAATAGGTCAGTGGAGCTAAAATTCTAGAAAAATAACAAGTTGGTCTGTCCACATGCTATAATAACACACCTCATATTGGGTAATGCAAACATAACAGGAATGTATTTCCTAGAGTTTTGGAGCCTTGAAAACTCAAGATCACAGGGTGTGGTGGTACCTCCTGTATCCAAGCAACTCAGGAGGCAGAGGGAGTGGGATCACAAGTTTGAGACCAGAGTCAGTCTGTGTAATTTAGTGAGTTTCTGTCTCAAAAAGTAAAAAAGTGGGCTAGGGTTACAGCTCAGTGTTACATCACGTACAAAGTATGCAAGCGTAAAGAACTGAGTTCAACACCTCTACAGCACCCACACATAAAAAACTCAAGATGAAGGCATGATCCCTATTTACCTGGTCAGTTCCCCAAAGGTCCTTTCCATTTGATATGTTGCATTGGGCGCAAATTTTAACAGAGGAATTGGGAGAAGTCAGCTGCAAACATTTAGACCATAGCAAAAAGTTTGTAAGCAAGAAGGTGGTGGTGATGTCATTACATTTTAGTTTGGGTGTCTGCTGTATTTACCATAATGGTGACAAACTTTAGTTATTTTCATAACCCAGAGTAAAAATCAAAGAAAGAAAAATGTATATGTGTCAGAGGAAGAGGTTTTAAGAAAGTTAATATTAGTGTGTATCTCTCTCTCTCTCTCTCTCTCTCTCTCTCTCTCTCTCTCTCTCTCTCTATTACAGATGGTGCTAAACAAAGGGCACTGTGGTCTCTAGGCAATTGCTATATCAAAAAGGGACAACTAAGTCACTTTTTAATTTTTGAGAATATCCTGATAAATTGCATGGACTGCTTATAACCTCAAACTCATGATCCTCCTGCATCAGCCATTTGTGTCACTGTAACCACAGGCATGAGCCATAGCAGGAGGTTTATGTATAATTTTGGGAGATCTCTGAGGACAGATTGAGAAAATGAGGTCTTTCTTTGACATTTTCAGTTATCTCAATAACCCTCCTAATACATTTGAAACTAGAAAAACATCCTCTGATTTTTAGTGTGAGAAGTTCAAAACAAAGAAGGGTTACATATACATAAACATAAAATGATATTCAGTCAGTGATTTTCTACTAAGGTATAGCAATGACCCCCACATCCAGAGAAACACAGCATTTTCTCACAACCAACATGTCCACACCTGTTACAGGTATTCTTACTTTACTGATAGGGGAGGCACCTGAAGGCAAGAGAAAGAAAATCTCTGTAGTCTCCATATTGGGGCTCATTGCTGCTGAATGTCTGCTCTGATTGATGACAGGTGAGTGAGGCCCTTTCTGTCTGCTGAGGTATATTTGACTGGACGTGGCTATAGCAGGTGAAGGGAGTTTGCTGATTTCTTCAGGGCAGGTTCTCAAAAGGAAGGTGGGATTTGCTA
>VMDO01026437.1:0-26731 GCA_007922755.1 Pedetes capensis | reverse complement strand
ATTTTTAAATAATATTATCTGAGAGACACTATGTAGGCTGAGGTTTACTAGATTCTTCAGAGGCTAATTGGTAAAGCTCATATATTTATTCAGTTGTATAAATAAATATTATCAATTTGCTATGAATATATGCATTTTATTTTATAGCTATCTGATAGCAAGTAAATATTTCTAGATTTAACAAACAGAAAACACTTAGTAAAACTTACTGTGGAATTACCAATCATAGTTAAGAGTACAATTAAAAAAAGAAAAATTAACTCAAGAAGTATCTCCTAACTCTTTTGCTGATAATTGGTTAGTTCTAATGTTTCCTAAGAGCACATTTATACTGTTAAAATAGATCATGCACGGTTAGTAGAATGATTTTACATGAAACAACCCAAGGACTTGTGCTGGAGATGATTCTGGCTCAAATATTTAAGGATCCCATGAAACAATACAAATTCTACAAGGAGGAACTGTCTTCCTCTCCTGGGAAACTGTACTTGCACAGAAAGATTACAATAATTTCAAATGTTTTTAGTGATGAGAATCTTATTGGCTGAAGGGCATGTGGGTTATTTTTATACACTTAGGAAAGATGACTAACATATTTCTTGTACTAATAAAGCATAATCTTGAGTGTAAAACTGTTAGAAAGTTAACTTCTAGGATAGCACCACACAAAGCTGAATATAGATAAGAAGCTATAGAAGTTAGTTATTCCAGTAAAGTATTAAAACAAAATGTCAAATAGAAAGTAATGCTCTTCATACTGCATTCCAGTTGTACATTTATCTCAGTTTTATAAATTCTCCAGTTACTCTTCATCTTGATGACAACTTTATTTTTTTTCTTTTCTGTACTGGGGGATTGAATCCATGACCTCACTGTACCAGTGAGCTACATTCCCAGCCCATTTGTGCTCTTTTATCTTGAGACATGGTCTTGCTAAATTAAACAGGCTGTCTCTGGCCTCGAAGCTGTGATCCTGCTGACTCATCCTCTAGAGTCACTGGGATTATAGGCATAAGCCACCATGCCTGGCTTGATGTTGATAAATTTGACTTTAATTTACTATTGTCACCTTTTTCCTAAAATTATAAGGCTTCAATTACTAGTTTTAACTCATATCCTCACTTCCTCTAACAAATAAATCAATTGGGTAATAAGTAATAGTGTGAAGTTTACAATGATAGTTTAATAAAAATTATTAGTAATGTAAATTCAGGATACATTTAACTTGGGTCAGTTTTCCCAGTGCATATGTCAACACTATTTTCTTAAGAACAAAATAGGGAAAGTTAAAACAGTAGAACTAACAATATTAATCTATTATTATGGTTATTTTAACTTATTATTTGTGAATTTTATAAAATGAATGTCTGAAAGAGGGTTATCAGGAAGATAGAGATATTTGAGGAAAAAATTACATTTATTTTAACAGAACATATAACTGATGAGTAATGGAGAATATCAGAGTTGCAATTAGCTTCTGTATTATCCTCCAAGAATGGTGTTAAAGAAAAAAAATATAATGAGTTGTGTTCCAACTGAGAGCACAGTATTACAAATAATGTGTCACACTTAAAGACATGTTTAATTTGTTCTCTTCATGATTTAACAAGGGTAATTTCACAAAATATTCAAAAGTTTACTAAGATTTTTATTTAACAAAATATAGTGAATGTCAAAATATGTATAGAGTCAATTATTGAAGACATCTATTAATAGGGTAGTATCAACAGTATTAGTTATTCTCTCAACATTGGGAATAGAGCTGCATAGTTAACTCCACTCAGGTAATGTTTATTGTGATTTGGATATTGTATGATCTTAAAGGCATATATATTAAATGCTTTGCTCTGAAGATGATGTTATTGAGAGGTGCTTAAACTTTTGGGATGTACTTGGGTTGAACTTCTTGGAGAAAGTTCACAGATCATTGAGGGCAGTTCCCTGTGGGGATTGGTGAACACTGATCTGTCTTTTCTCACTCTGCTGCTTTGCTCATGAAGTGTGGTTTTCTCTGCAAAGTGGTCCTGACATGATGTGCTGCCCTTGCCATAGGCCCAAAGCCACAGGCACTAGAACCATGAGGAAAATAAGCCTTTTTTCTTTATAAGTGAATTATCTCATACGTTCTGTTAAAGTGTTGACCAATAAAATGATCCATCTATTAATTTATGATTTCTTATTAAGTTGGTAACCTGGGAGATGTCATCAAATATTGGCTTAGGAAAGGAACACATAGTCTCACTACCTGAAATTATATTGCTATATCCTATCCTTTCATTTTATTTAATGCTATGCTAAGTTCTATTATTGCCTGCAGCGGTAGCCCTGTGGCATCTGATCCCGTCAGATCTTGGAAGCTAAGCAGGGTCGGGCCTGGTTAGTACCTGGATGGGAGACCGCCTGGGAACACCAGGAGCTGTAGGCTTGGGAGAAGGACCTGGCAACCCCCTCCCAAAAATCAATCTGCCATTGAAAACCCTATGAACAGCAGAGAAGCACTGACAATAGTGTTTCCCCTGTTGTACAGAGGGTCGCTATGAGTCAGATACTGACTTGAGGGCACCTAACAACAACAACAAGTTCTATTATTACATATTATCCTTCTTTTCATTATTATTGTGTATTTAACCATTTCAAAATGGAGTTGTATAAAACATTTTTCTTATTTTTCAAGACCTGATTCATCAGGAGTTTAGTAAGGATTAGCTAGGTTGTTGTGTTTCATTTGTTATTAACTGAGACCCCTCAATAGGTAGTGTTAAGCTAGAGGATGAGCAGGATGGCACATACTCTCAGGTGCATTATTTCCGTATACTTCCATGTGGTCTCTCCATGCAGCTACCTTGAGTTTCCTTCTGGCATGACATTTCCACATTTCCAGGATGGTTGAACTTCTTCTTCTTCTTCTTTTTATTTATTTATTTTTTTTCAGTACTTAGGGTTAAACCCAGGGCCTTGAGCTTGCATGCTATGTAAGTGCTTTACTACTGAGCGGTATCTCCAGCCTTTTTTTTTTTTTTTTTTTAAGTTTTTGAGACAGGATCTCACTAAATTATGCAGACTGCCCCTCTGGTCTCGAACTTTTGATACTCCTGCTCTGCCTCCTGAGTCACTGGTATTACAGGCATGCGCGACCACACCTGGCTCTGAACTTCTTCTATGACAAGTGATTCATGAGTGAAAATCATAGTGAGAGAGATTTTAAGGGATAGGCTTGGATAAACCCAATATCACCTGCTATACCCTAAGGATCCCCAAACCGCTCAAAGTTGATGTTTCAATCTTATCCAAAGATTTCTCCCTGACTCTACAATTTCTTTGTTATTTTCCTTTCCCACTAGACTTTGGAATTGGCATTTTTAGACTTCTTCCAAAAGAAATCTGTCATCTCATGCACACCTCCTTAAAACTTGGAATGTTCCCATGTGGTACTCATATACAGTTCCTGTTTCTTAATCTTTAAAAACGTGGCACAAATTATACCTGTAGGTTTCTATCTGTGACTATTTTATTTTGATACCTGTCCTATTCAGTTCTTCTATCATTTATTCATAATGATCATTTATTTATGATCTTATTCATTATTTATTTGTTTTTGTTGTTAAGTGCCGTGGAGTCAGTATCCAACTCATAGCCACCCTCATAGGGTTTTCAATGGCTGACTGTTTTGGGGATTGCCTTGGGAGTGGGTTGCCATGTCCTTCTCCCATTTTGTGGTGCTGGGAATCGAACTCAGGACCTCAGGGACGGCAGAGCAGCGCTCTACCAACTGAGCTAAATCCCAGCCCTTCAGTATTTATACTATATCTATATTCATATCTCCAAAATATATATTTTAGTTATTTGA
The DNA here is from genome assembly GCA_007922755.1 of Pedetes capensis. Classification (NCBI taxonomy): domain Eukaryota; kingdom Metazoa; phylum Chordata; class Mammalia; order Rodentia; family Pedetidae; genus Pedetes; species Pedetes capensis. The sequence goes on along the minus strand of VMDO01026437.1, from coordinate 22,884 downwards.
TCACTTGTTCATTGTCTGTTTTCGACAGAATGTAAGCATCATCAGGAGACATAAATTAGTGTTTTATACATTTATGTTTAGAACATAAGTAGCATACTGTTGCAGCAAATAGTGCTTTCTTAATAAATATTTATATAATGAAGAACTGACAAAAAAGGTCAAAATAATTTAATGTCAAATGAAAAAATGTGTACAATTGAATGAATTGTATAAACTTAGCATATGCTATTGGGTGTATGTGTATGAGCATGTGTATAGAGAGTACCTAGTAGAAGATTCTGAATCTTGTTTATTTTTGGGTAGTGAAATTGTTGATTTAATTTTTTACTTTTCTGTCTTTTCTTATTTCTTAAAACCACCAACAACAAATATTTATATATGATATTTCTAAAACAGCAATTTGAAGACAATTAAATTTTAACATTTTTATTAATATTTCTTCTCATAATATTAGAATTTTGTCTCATGATACCCTTTTATTGTATAAACTTTGTGTTTCAGATCACTATTCTGTACTTTATGCATTATTTTTAAGTAAACCTATTTTTTTACAACACATAAGTAATATGTGCCATGGGTTTAGGTAAATTGACACTAATTAGATTTGATCAATATATTAATTTTTTGGGGGGATGCATTCAAGTAATTGTATGAATAATAGACAGAAGTAATACCTACATTGCCCTAGGCATAACACTTTCTCCTCTACTGTTTAGTAGAAGTGGATCACATAAATGTTAAATTTGTGCTTTTCTGCTGACAGTGAAACTTAAAGAAAGCCCCCATACTATTAAGCTAAAGTTAAAAGAGTAGAGCTAAAGAAATTTCTCTATTGTAAGAGAAATGTGAGCTTTGCAGAAAGTAAATTGGCTAGGAGAAAGTCAATGAGATGCCATCTAAAATGAGAAGATAAAGTAGAGAAAGTGTTTTGTAGAACCTGTGAGAAAGCAATTTAGATATTCGTAGTGATAGCTCAGATGCCTGGATGCCTAGAAGTAATCTAAATCTGAAACTACTTGAAATATATTGAACAGGAACACTTTGTCTTGTATCATTTTTGTTTATCTTTGCTTGTTGATCTGCCATCACTGTTAACCTTTCATTATTTATTGTATCATCCCATTAAAAAGACTGAGAGAACAAAGATTTAAAATTCCAAAGTGGCTTCTATGAGCAAGATGGTTCACTATTGTCCAGTACTCTTGACCACTGCTTAATTTTTCATTCTCTTTCAAGTATAACTGAAAACTCTTTCTTGATACTACTTTCAAATCAATAGTTATGCCTGTGTTAAGATAACTATCTCTGGATTGCCCAAAGAAATAAACTACTATGAGAAATAATTCCAAGGTAAATAATAGGTTAAAATATCTCTTTATAGGTCAACCCATGAATCCTCTTTTTCATTATTACTTATCATCAGAAAGAAATCTGTTAAACCATCTGCATATATTATCTAATTTAATTGCTATGAATACCAAATTGACCTGATACTATCTACCTCCTTTTAAAGGTGAGAAAATGAGGCTCAAAGATCACTTAAACTTTTTCAACTTTTGAACTATTAATGGTCAAAGCAGATATTTGAACTTAGTTCTCAGCCTGAAAGCCAAGCAAATTAATGCTTTTTGTGTTAAAATATAAAATCATAAATATGTTAGAAATGTGATTGGTAATTTTTGAATGTCCTAGATGGCTTTATGAAGCAAGAAAATACAGCAAAAGAAAGTATGATGATATATTTGACTGAAAAATAATTTTAAATGACTTTTCAAATAAAGCAAAAATTAAATACATATAAAATTAGTGTTGTAAATAACAAAATAGCAATGTTTAAAATGAAGAAGCAATGTTATGAATTTTTTAAAAATGTTAATAGAAATAAGGATAGATATAGTACACATATGCTGCAACAGAAGATATACAAATGGAGCATTAGTATATGATATGTTGAAATACTTGGTAATTAAATGTTTCCATTTTAAAGTTGAAAAATCATCTTAACTTTTGAAATGATCAATATCTGTGAGAGAAAAATACAAAGTCAAGACTACAAAATAAATAATTGTGTTTTGAAAGATTTAAAAAGTAATGGTCATCAAATGAAGAACAAGAAAATCTAAAATAGTTATTGTAATTTTGAAAAAGCACAGCAAAATGAGAAAATGTACTGGGTTGATAGTGAGTCGGTTTATGGTGAAAAAACATTCTCACATCACCATCATATCCACAAAATTCTAATCACATCATTAGATAAGAGCTGTGCAGAAATCAAGAGTAGAGTATTTATTTATTTATTTATTTATTTGGGAACTAGCAATTTAGGAAGATGCCTGGGATTTTACTGTGTTTGGATCCTACAACTAAACACAGTGATCCAATTATTACAGTTCATCTCTCAGTGCAAAGTGTTTTGCTTTATTTTTTCTGTCTATGAGACATAATGCACATGCTTACTCACGTGGTCTCAGAGCAATGTGATTACTGTTTCTATGACTTAAAATATTCAATAAGGTTCATGTTGGAAAAGAAAATGGGCAAAGTCTTAAACAGCTAGTTGTTGTTGTTGTTAGGTGCCTTTGAGTCAGTTTCCTACTCATAGTGACCCTCATAGGGTTTTCAATAGCTGACTGTTTCAAGATTACCTTGGGAGTGGATTGCCAGGTCCTTCTCCCTTTCTTGCAGTGCTGGGAATTGAACTCAGGACTTCAGAGACTAAAGAGCATCTCTCTACCAACTGAGCTAAATCCCAGCACCATAACAGCTAGTATATGAGAAAATTAACAAATATTTGTCAGGTTAAAATGTCTTGCAAAATATGAATACCTTTTAATTCAGGATTGTTCTTGTTAAGTGCCATTGACTTGAAGATATCCATCCACAAATACAACATAGAAAGAATTGAAGAAATAAAGTACAATTTATGTACCATATGGTCATAATGACATTGTTTATGATATCTGAATATTGAGTCTAGTTTGCAAATAAAAATATTTTCATTGTTTATACTGATTGAGCCTAATTTGAAAAGCAAATACAGTACACTAGAATATCAAATATTAAACAAATTTCTCTATGAAATCATTAAAATTTTCTCTATAAAATCATTAAAATTTTCTTTGTCATTTGACTTTCCATACTACCATATATACCTAAAACCAAATACACTGTCCAAAAAATAAATTAATTATATTTTCTGAACCTTTGTAATAACAAGCACCAAGCACTTAGGTAAATGTTTTCTGATCCCTAATTTTCCAAATCGTATACTTCTTTTACAGTCTCTAAAGTAGTTAATGTTGATATACTACATATAATTGCCCAAACTAGAAAGATTGATGTTGCCCTAGGCATGTTATCTCTAACTCATTTCTCCAGTATGCCAACACATCCATTCTCCTTAAGTTTCTTCTATCTTAACAATCATTTTTCAATTAAGTTTCTTTTTATTTCACATCAGAGAACTGCAATTATATCATAGCTCATGTTTGTGTGTGTATGTAAACACTTATTTTTCAAGAATTTATCTCTAAATATAATCACCTCCTTGGTTAAATACTCTTATTATTCCCTGTATGAAGTAAAAGCACAACATTCTTTTTTTTTAAATAAATGACACAATCTACTTTTAATAGATCATTATTTTACTGCCAATAGAAACTTTTGAGTATTACTCCCAAAGCCTTCTTTATTCCCTATGTTCTTATTGCAGATTAATTTTTTAAAGGAGTTTCCCTCTATGGACATATAAAATTGCCTGGAGACATTGCAGTCAACACTAGAGGTGTGGACAGTATTATTGAAATCCTGTGAGTAGAGGTCACATACTGCAGGGCTAAATATATTAAACATATTACAATGTACAGAAGAACACCCCAGCAACAAAAAAGTATGCAATGCAAATATTAGTACTGCTGAGGTTGTGAAACTGAGATCAAGTCATCACTGTCCCATAGATTACTGCAGCAACTCAATAATTGATCTCTTTCCATCAATCTTACTCCCATTCAAGTCATCTTCAACACCATAGCCAATGTGGTCTCTACAAAATTTAAACTCTGCATTATGTACTTAGAACTGCAATTGTTCCAGAGTATAAATTGCAGAAGGCTTGTAAGATTCTTCTTCATCATTTTGTTCCCTAATGAAGTGTTTAGGGTCTTCTGTCATCCTTTTTTCATTCTATACATAGGCTTTAGCGCTACTGAATTGCCGTACTTTCTGTTCTTTGAACATCCATCCTCCGTCTTCATTGTCTGGACTTTTCCATTTTAATATGCTGACTTTCACCCTGATTACTACAATACTCAAATGTCAAGCCTTGTCCCCTCAGACATGGGCCTCTCTCTGAGGGAGTATGGAATGTACACAAGAATAAACACAGTAAACCTTCCATAAATGGAGTTTCTGAGGCAGCTTATTTGGCTATTTTGGGAAGTAAAATTTCATTTTCTACTTTCTGTTAAATGTGCATAGAATGCTCAGTTTCATTATCGCTTTGTATTGGTTTACCACTTTAACTCAACATATGCTATATAAATTACTTCCAAGGCAAACTTTTTCTCCCTATATATTTTGAAACTGGTACATAGAATTATCTCACCAGGACAGAGTGGCTGAGGAAGATGCACTTACTTCCCTTTTATTTGCACACTCCCTGGGGATTAGTGTGGATGCCATCTGCAAGTTATGTTGAGAGTCTTGTGAGCATTGGGTATTATTCCATCTACTTAAAAGCCAGGAAGTCACAAAATAATGGAGAAAAAGGTGGCAAGTTTTGTGACACTTGGGAATTCATCCTGCCTACATTCTAAGAAAGAGAAATCAATATGAACAAAATTTCTGTTGATGTTAATCAGTGTAGGTAAGGTAGGGAATTTCAATATTTTCCTTTACTTTTTTTTCACTTTGAAATGATGTAATGAGAAATAAGTCACAGAAATATCAATGTTTCCAATTAGATTTTTAAGTAACTTTTCTGACAAAGAAAAATCACTTATTTTGCCAATCTGAAGGATAGTGAATATACATACTCTTCAAAGTAAACACCTTCCATTGATGCAAACAGATTTCAGTATTTTTTATATCATAGTGCTTGATTTCCTTAAGACTACTGCCCAATTATCCTTACATTCTTTCTAAATTCTCTTCTGTAGTTTTTCTGTAGGTAGGACATATTTTTTTCCTATTATGATACAGTAGGAATAAGAAATTGTGAGAATATACTTCTGTAAGATTCATAATATTTAAAAAAATAATTATTGACATTTAATTTAAAAAAGAAAAACTCATATAAATGTTTTTGATTATAAAAGACTTGCCACACAGAAAATTTGAATTTCTATGATTTTGCTGTTTCTTTCAATTATCCACAGTAAATAGTTTCTCATACAAGTGAGGAAATAATCTTATGTTGTTGACACATTGAAATACAAAAGTGAGTTCAAGTTTTATAAAAAAAAAAAGTCATTTCAGAATATGTAGTTCAATTTTTCTAACCATTAAAAACCAAACATCTCTAAATGATCACACTTAACTCTTCTTTTAAAATTATTCCCCAGACAAGAGTTTGCAATTGCAAAGCACTCCCAAAATGCACAGAATCATTAGTTTTCACTTATAAAACTCAAGTACTTTGTATTTTTTTCTTTATTTCATTGCCCATTAAAGAAGGATAAAAATATTAGCTTTGAGAATAAAAGGGACTATTAGATATATATTATATGCAGCATAACTACTTAAATTGCATCTCTGCCTATCTTAAAAACTGTGAATTAAGAAAGTATGATTCTTATTTTAGCCCGTTTAAGAGAATATTTGTTCAAGAATATCTTGAAATCACCTATGCAATAATTGAAGGTTAGATTTTATTGAGGAAAAGATGGCATATATTACTTGAGAAAATAAATGATTTGGATTTTTTTTGTTTTCTTTTAAGTTTGGGTGCACTTGCCATGTAGTATTACAAAAAAAAAAAACACATTTTCAGAAACATTTTACAAAATAAAGGATGAATATTGTAGTTTTAAGTCATAAATATAATACACAGTGAAGGAATTATTTGGGATCTAGATATCAATGTTCTTTCATTCCTTCTTTTATGTAATAGATACTTTAGGACACAAAGAAAGGCACAATATAATCTTCAGCATGAAAGATTTCACATCCTAATGGAAAGGATTTCTACTTGTAAAAACCTAGACTAGGTGTACTAAATATTAAAGTGGAGATTTTCAAAAATGACCATGGCATGAACATTATAAAACTCCTACTTCTGTTGGAATGGGAACATAGTGGAACTACTAAAGAGAGAGTTTTAGACAAGATGTAATTCAATCTGGAAAGTAAAGAGGTGGAGGCATTATGAAGGCTGCATTGGGAGTGGTTACATGTGAGTGGGGGCAGAGAAGCAATGGAAATCCAAAGAGATAAGAATTATTGTGATAAGTATAGGGTTTATTATCTGAGGAAGATTATAGGGGGGTCAAATTTGTTCCTGGAGGGAAGCTGTTAACTTTACTTGAAAGCATATTTGAAAGGGCTTTTTGGACTACAGGAATAACTTGGAATTTATTGCCTACATAATAGAATAGCCCAACCTTTATGAATGTAGAATGAGTGTTTATTTCATAAATTAATTTTTGTGAAATGGGATGGATGTGATACTGGAAAGAGAGGGGAATATCAGAAATAGAACTGTTGTTCCCTCCAGAGATAAGAGAAAGACTGACTAGGAGCACTGGCAAAAATGACAAAAGAGAGCATGTTGGCAAAGAAAATAAACAAAACATTTGTATAATGTGGGAGTCAAATGAGTGAAAGAAAAAGGAGTAAAGACTAATTTAGTATTTAGTTTTCTGGTATCTGGTCCTGTAAAACTATATATTTTTCAAATTTCTCATATTGTTTCCTATGAAGAAAGATGCAAATTTCACTTTTCTTCACAAGGAAGGATAAATCAGAGCAAAAAACTTCTTAAGGAATCACAATGAAATTATCACAACTAATATCAGATAAAAAATGACTATCATACAGGGCATGGTGGTTCACACCTGTAATGCCAGCTCCTGGGAGCCTGAGGCAGGAAGATCACAAGTTCTAAACCGTCCTAGATTACATAGGGAGAACCTGTTTAAAAAAAAAAAAAAAAACTAAACAAACAACACTTCCCCCAAAACTGTTGAACCTATTAAATCAAGTACATATAGAAAAATATTACCAAGTAAATGATAAAGAAGACTTAGATGGGGAGGTTTGGGGGGAGAGCATACAAGAGGGTAAGGGGGCACCTATATGAATAATGTACATCAAAATGCATATATATGTAAATGCCACAATGAAAAGCATGTCAGAATGAATCACATTAATGTGTACATTAAAAATGTCCAATAAAAAAAGAAGTTAAATAAAATCTAGATTTATATGTGATATTCCATGTTTCTAAGCTGACACTTAAAGAAATAGAAACTTGTGAGGGGTGAAACAGTGAAAAATTAGTGAAATGAATTTGATTTTTATAGGGAAAGTTGTAGCTACGAAAATAATTTTGTTTTCAAGCTATCAATTGAATGAGCACAGATTACATTTCCATCAAACTATTATTTTTCCTCGTGATTCACACATTTTAATGGTTTTACTATTTCAGCATATAATCATTTCTATTTAATCATAAGTCTTTAAAGTAATGCTTACTACAGGCATGTTAAAAATGAGAAATATATATAATAAAATAAAATCAGACAAGAAATCCCACCACAAGAGATATCTATCATTAACACATTATAATTATTGTTTTTAGGTGCCATCAAGTTGAATTTGACTCATAGTGACCTGATGTGCTAAAGAACAAAACACTCCCGGATTCTGTGCCAAGCACACAATCTTTTTATAACTTTAAAGCCATTGTTGCAGATACTGTGTCAATCCATCTAATTAAAGGTTTTCTTTTTTGTTTGTTTACCTGCCACTCTACCAAACATGATGTCCTTCTCCAGGGATTTGTCTCTCCTGACAACATATCCAAATCTGTAAGATGCAGTCTAACCATCCTTGCTTCCAAGGAGCACTTTGGTCACACTTCTTCTAGGAAGGTGTGTTGGTTCTTCTGACAGTCCATGGTATATTCAATATTCCTCTCCAGCATCATAATTCAAAAGCATTAATACAATTTTCATATTCAATTTTCAACATTCACAGCTACTGAAAATATCGTGGCATCAGTCAGGTGTAACTTCATGTTCAATGTGGAATCTTTATTTTTCATCACTTTGAGGAGGTCTTTTGCAACAGATTTTCCAATGCAATATATCTTTTGATTTCTTGACTGCTTCGTCAATGGATGCTCATTGTAGAAACAAATAAGGCAAAATATTGACAACCTCAATCTCTTCTCCATTTGCCACGAATTTGCTTACTGACCCATTTGTAAGGACTTTTGTTTTGCTGCTGTTGATGTAAATCCATATAGAAGACTGTCTGCTTTGATCATCAGTAAATGTTCCAAATCCTCTTCATTTTCAGCAAGCTGAGTTGTGTCATCTGCACAATACAGGTTGTTACTGAGTCTTCCTCCAACAATGATGCTGCATTCTTTCTCATAAAGTACAGATTCTCAGCATAGAGCTTGGAGAAGTATGATGACAGGATATATCCTTGAACAAATCTTTCTCAACTTTAAAATAAGCAATGCTTCCTTATTCTGTTCAAATGACTGCTTCCTGGTCCATATACAGATTCCTCATGAGTACAATTAAGTGCTCAGGTATTCCCATTCTTCACAATTTTACCCATAATTTGTTATTATCCACATAGTCAATTATCTTTGTACGTTGTTGTTGTTAGGTACCATCAAGTTTGTGCCCAGCTCACAGAAAACCTATGTACAACAGGGGAAACATTATGGTCAGTGTTTCTTTGCTATTCATAAGATTTTCAATGGCTGATTTTTTTTGGGAGTGGATTTTGGGGTCCTTCTCCCAAGCCAACAGCACCTGGTATTCCCAGACAGTCTCCCAGCCAAATATTAACCAGGCTTATCTTCTAAGATCTGATGGGATTGGATGCCACAGTGCTATGGCTGCAGGTTATCTTTGTATAGTCAATAAAAAATAGATAGACATCTCCCTGGTATTCTCTGCTTTTGACTAATATCCATCTGACAATGATGTCCCTGGTTCCATGCCCTTTTCTAAATCTGGCTTAAATTTTTAGCAGTTCCATATCTATACATAGCAGTTCCATATCTATACACTTTTGAATGATCTTTACCAAAATTTTTCTTGCATGTAATATTTCTGATATCATTCAGTAGTTTCCACATTCGATTGGACCCCCTTTTTGGGAATACATGCAAATATAGTCAGGTAGCAGTTTTCCAAATCTTTTGGCATAAACAAGTGAGCACCTCCATTGCTGCATTTGTTTGTTGAAACATCTCTATTAGTATTCCATTAATTCCTGAATCCTTGTGTTTCATCAATTCTTTCAAGGCAGCTTTCATTTCATCCTTCAGTACTGTTGGTTCCTGATCATATGCAAACTCGTGAAATCATTGATCATCCACCAATTCTTTTTGGTGTAATGACTCACTGTATTCCTTCTGTGTTCTTCTGATGCTTCCCACATTATCATTTTCCCTGTATAATTCTTCACTATTGCCACTCAAGACTTGAGTTTTATCGTCACCTCTTTAAGCTTGAGGTAAGCCAAGCATATTGTTCCTTCTTGGTTCTGTTTCCAGCTCTTTACACATGTCATTATAATATTTGATTTTGTCTTTGTGAGTTTCCTTTTGAAATATGTTGTCAAGTTTAACTTCATCTTCATCGTGTCTTCCTATTACTTTAGCTACTGGACATTCAAAGGCAAGTTTCAGAGTCTCTTTTGACATGTAATTTGGTCTTTTCATTTTTTTCTGTCTTTTTAATAACCTTTTGCTTTCCTCACAAATGATATCTTTGATGACAAGCCACACTTCAGGTCTTAGATCATTAGTGTCTAATGAATCAAATATCTTCTTGTGGTGATCTCTGAACTCAGATTGGATATACTCAAAGTCAAATATTTGCTCTTCTATACTTATTCTAATTTTCTTCATTTTAAGTTTGAATCTGCTCATGAGCAGATGATAGTCTATCCACAATCAGTACCTGGTCTTGTTCTGACATTTGATATTGAGCTTTCCCATCCTCTCTTTCCATAAATGCAGTCAACTTGGTTCTTGTATGTTCCATGTGGTGAATTCCATGTATATAACTGCCATTTATGTTGGTGAAAAAATGTATTTGTAATGAAAAGATCATTGATCTGACAAAATTTTGTCATGTGATCATCATCATTTCTATCACCAAGGCCCTAATTTCCAAATACTGAGCCTTCTTCTTTATTTGCAACTTTTGCATTCCATTCTACAATAATTATTCATATATTCTGAGTGCATGGTCAATCTATTTCAGATTGTAGGAGCTTTTGAAAATATTCCCTTTCAAAGCCAGGCATGGTGGCACATGCCTGTAATCCCAGCAGCTCAGAAGGCAGAGTCAGGAGGATCACAAGTTCCAGACCAGAGGCAGTCTGTGGTAATTTAGTGAGACCTTGTCTCAAAAAGTAAAAAAAAAAAATGGGCTGGGGGTAAAACTCAGTGGGCCAGCTCTTGCAAAGGGTGCAAGAGTGAGGCTCTGGGTTCAATCTCCAGTACTGCCAAAATAAACAAATAAATAAATAAAGTAAAATAAATAAGTATAAATAAATAAATAAATAAAAATTCCCTTTCTTCATTTGTAGCCCTAGCAGTGGGTGTGTAAATTTTAATTATAGTCATATTAAATGACTTTCCTTGTAGATGTATGGATATTATTCTATTGTTGACAGATTGTACTTCAGGACAGATCTTGAGATGTCCTTTTAGATGATGAATGAAACCTCATTTCTGTTTAATTTGTCATTCCCAGTATACTACACCATTGTATTATTTTCTGATTCGAAAGGGCCCATGCCAATCCATTTTATCTCACTGATGCCTAGAATGCTGATTTTTTTTTTTTTTCGGTAGTAGGGCTTGAACCCATGGCCTGGTGCCTGCATGCTTTGCAAGTGCTGGACCACTGAGCTGTGTCCCCAGCCCATTATTTTTACTTTTTGAGACAGGGTCTCACTAAGTTATGCAGACTGCTTCTGGTCTCGAACTTGGGATCCTCTCACCTCTGCCTCCGGAGCTGTGGGGATTACAGGCATGCCCCACCATGCCTGGCTAGAATGCTGATTTTTATGCACTCCATTTCCCTTTTGATGATTTGTAATTTGCCTAGATTCATACTATGTGCTTTCCAATTTCCAATTATTAATGGGTGTTTACAGTTGATCCTTCTCATTTTGAGTCATGGCACCTCAGCAAATGGTGGTCCCTGGAACTTTACTCCATTTCTGTCATTAAGGTAGGCTCCACATTGAGGAAGCAACTCTTCCCCAATTGTCTTTTGAGTGCCTTCCAACCTGGGATGGTCATTTTCTGGCGCTATATCTGACAGTGTTTCTCTGTTTCTTTGGGAAGTGGGCTGCCAGATCCTATTCCCTAGTCTGTCTTACTCTGGAACCTCAACTGAAACTTGTCCACCATAGGTGACCCTTCTGATATCTGTAATGCTGTACTGGTAGCATAGCTTTTAGCATCACAGCAATACACAGCCTCCACAGTATGACACACTGACAGACGTGGGGGAACATATTATTACTAATTATTATTTACATATTCATGTCTTCCCATCCCTTTGATTATGTATGTATAGGTGTGTATGCTATTTGTTATGTCTCTTTACTTATGGCATATTAAGAAAATTTCAGTTGCCTAGAACTACATGTCAGTAAATATTTTCTCTTTTCCTAAATTCTATATTTAACTACAAGATTATGTTTTGACTTAGAGGTTTCTCAGTTTTTAAAATATTTTACAGACAAAAGTGTCACAAATATCATAGGAACACTGTATACTGAGACCTTTTTTAGAATTTGTACTTGTTTTTAGGTGGGTAAAATTTATAATGTACATACAGATAGTAAGTGGAGAGCCACAGTTAAAGACTACTTAGGTAAAGGAAATATTCGAAAAGTTTATTTTAAAAGTTAGTAGCTTGCCAATTTAACTTTCACTAAAACATTTAAGGGTTGTGATGTTTTAGTTTGAAAAATACAGACCTAAAAATGGATATTTTCTATGTCCAAACTACTTGAGAATTGGGAAAATTGCCACTGGAATTTATATTCAAGGATTAGTTCCATGGGGACTGGATATTATTGGAATTTTCTTTAAAAGATTTAAGAAAATAACAGCAGTATTAGAATCTATTTTTATTATTACTGTTGATACATTAAAAAAACTTAACTTTTGTTAGCAAATCTATTAAAATCATTAGCATTGTTTATTTGAATTATTACATAAACAAGCCAAATATAATCTTTATTTGTTTTAATTCATGAGCAAAAAATAAAAGAATGCAAGGAACTTTATCCCCCATCTTGTTTTACTCAATAGTCAATGTTATTTGAATTACTCAAAGTGTTGGATGATATTATTTATACCATGCTTAATTATCTAATTGAATTTAATTACACATAAATTGAGTTACTTTATTTTCATCATTTTTCAACTTCTCATTTATTATTTCCATTAGATGAATTGCAATGTTAACAGCATTGGCAACAAAATGTCAGTTATTGGAAAAGTTGGTTTAATAAAGGGATACTGAAGGAGAATGTTTTCATTACCATGAAATTTCTAAAAAAAACGTACCAGCTTGTGCTTTAATTAAATTGGAAATGTGTTTTTCCTTTGAGTATTAAGTATCAGCAGCTGTAAGTTGTTGGATTGGTAGCATTGTGAAGTGGGGGTTAGAATAAGCAATCTTTCCAGAATGTCTCATTAATTTTCAATATATTCTAGACTATTTAAAACACATACACATCTACATGCACACACCGTGTATTCTAATACTATTTGCATTGGAACAGGAATACTAAATACACGTTTTGAATTTGCCCACAGCTATATCTCCTGTAGAAAATGACCAATAGTTTGAGAGACTTCCCTAAGGCTTTTATTAACACACTGCTAGATCTCTGTAACTACATAGGGAGATGTTGCTGGTGGTCCAGCTGGTCAATTTATTCAAACCAGGACAAAACCCCAGTTTCTATTTAATTATCTGTGACATTGCTATAACCCTAAGAAATTGGGTTGCCTGGTAATTCTGCTGCATTGCTGAATCTGTTACAAGGTGAAAATGGTGAATTCAAGAAATTCATTGAGTTGTAGTCCTGGAATAAAACTTTAATGCTTACTTCATTCATCTCCCTGCTTTAATCCTTGGTCTGCAGTAAGGTAATCCCAAGAAGACAGATACCTTATTTTTATCTTTAAAGAATGAGAATCTACAATCATATTTAAAACTCAAATTTTGTGTCTCTAGATTTTATCGGTCTGTACAAGTTTTGGCTAAATTACTATTTATTACTATTCTCATTGAAAATGGATTGTTTGTTACAAATGTTAACATCCTTAAGAATTGATGCCTGTTGTCTGAATAAAGGCAAATGAGTCTTATAGTCTTGGCATTTAAATTACTATATTTGTGATGTGGGACAGTTTCAAATTCCATGTAATTCTCTTCTGAGCAATGTTTAACAGAAGTGTCTATAATAATGAGATGGAGATTATTATATGAATAATGTATTTTGCCTCAGTACTACCCTTGTTTTTTGCTTAAAAAATGCCAAGTGATTCATTTTTTTTAAGATAGGGTTTCACTCTGTAGCTCAGGCTAGACTGGAACTCACTATGTAGGCTGGGCTGGTCTTGAACTCAGGTTGATCCTCTTGTCTCAGTCACCTAAGTGCTTGGTTACAGGCGTGTGCCACCACTACCAGTTTCGAAATTTTGTTTTTGCCTAAATTAAATATCAATTATGTCTGCACTCTAAACTAATCAAATAATTTAATATTTAATTGAATTCCATAACATGTCAAGTATTGTTTTCAGATATGGCACAATTAATATATAGAGTGAACATATCTTCTTATGTTTAAGTCCATTTAAAATTCTTTGGTTTTATGGTACAAATAGAGTTGAGATATCAGATTTTCATGAACAAAAAGAGTTCTTAATAACAGCTATAAGTTATTGAAAACTTCTTTGTTCAGAAGATCTGTATATTAAAATATACTGAAGAGAATTTATCTTAGGAAGTATCCTGGAGAGTTTTTCTTTTATAAAGAACTAAAGTTTAGAGTGATACCATTTATAAATGATTCTGTCTTGAGTGCAAAAACCTTTTCTTACCCTTACATCACAATAATGAATGTAATTAAATATGTATCTTAGAAATGCAATTAAATATATAATTCTAATTCAGTCAATTTTATTTCAATTATGGAAAATCTTATTTTATTAAGAATATACTTTCATTTATTTCCTCTGCTCAAACCAACAAACACACACACACAGACACAGTGATAGACATGATAAAAATTCCCTTCCAGGGTGGATAAGATTTAGCCACATCATTGGCTTCTCTGGTCACAGAAATTAAGGTACTGTACACAACTCATAGCAATGTACTAGAGCTTAGAAAATGTAACTAAAACAATGCCAGTGATGAAAAATAGAAAATAGTAGGCTGAGGAGAAGTAAATGAAAATGTAAATCATGGTCTGATGTAGAGAAAGGGAAGAGTTGTCTCATCCCTCACCATTTCATACAGTTATTAGGCTGATTGGATCAAAAAAGGGAGAGAGGAGCCCAAGATAATTGTAACAATTGTGAAAGAAAAACTAAGGAGATGTGTGTTGCAACATTTTTAACGAATGTCTGTTCCAATCTCAGTTAGTTTCATCTCTAATGGTAGCAAATTGGAGAGAGGGCAGCTTTCTGGGAAATCAGAAAGAGAAGAAAGAGGAACTACTTCAGGATATTTTGACTTTCTCTCCACAGTCCTGTTCATTCTTAAAAGGCAGCCATGCAAACTTTGCATTAGAGACAACAAGAAAGAACCCCAATTCTGCAAATACTTTGTTAAATAGAGAAGGTAGAAGAAATTACCTATGTAAATCCTTGAGTAGTAATTGGAATAGGAGAAAACTTCAGCATCAAAAATTTAAGCTTTCAACCTAGGCAAGCCCTTGACTTGTAGGTTGTCATCAAGGAGAGTTGCAGTTTCTATGAGAGAATGTGGGAATTATCTCTGAGAAGGCTGAGAAGACAAAAGCAGTATTAATACTTGCTCTGTGCGCTTACCATGGGGAAGTTAAATTTCTATGTCTTTGAAAAAATTAATGGGGAATGTGTGATTGGAGTGTATTATTATTACCAATAAATAGCACAATAATGCTGTATGTGCTAAATGAGTATCTATATAAAATGGGTGCATATGGTGCTTATCAAATCTATTTTAATAAAATATAGAAGATATATAGGGAACATATTTAATATTAGGAAATACATGCCAGGTATCAATGTATGATGTTTGTGTGTGTGTGAACATGTGTGTACTTAAAACCAAACCTCATCAAAAAAGATATCTGATGTGAAAAAATATGAGTGCCTGAGTGTGAGTTCTTTGGAAAAAAAATATATTTCTTACAGTTGTCACGAAGTTATTTCATAACAGAATTAGTCATTTTTCTTCTTATTCAGTTTACAGTTTTAAAAAATTCACTTAAATCACTGCCTGATGTGATTTCAGCTTTTGTATTACTACCAAATTTATTAAACATTATAAAGGTAAAAGAATAATTTAGCTATTATACAAAATGCCTTTATTAAAATCCTAGTAATATTCAAAGTTATAATCATTTCCAGAATTTATATTGCACTTTCCTAGCTGCTTTAGTCATGAATTCACTGAATTCTATCTATAATTCCTTCAGATATGCACTATTATTATATCCATTTAATAGACGAGAAGACTCACTCTTTGAGGTTAAATAATTTTGTTCCACAGTTGATAAGTGTAGAGCCAGTGTAAAATTCTTGGCAATTTGGCTGCAAAGTCTGCTCTTTTAATATTACAAAATCATTCATACCATTGGTGAAAAAGCACCCAGCATAGATAGAAGATATTATCTGACAACCTACTCCAAAACAATCTACCATTGAAAATACTATGAATACCAGAGAAGAACTGACATGGTGCCAGGGATGGCACAGTGTCATGGAGTGTTTCATTATGCTGAACATAGATAGGGTTGCTATGAGTCAGATCCAAGTAGACGGTACCTCACAACAACAACAGCAATAATAACTATATAATGTATAATCTAGACTGGCTATTTAATCTTGCCAGGAATGCCTTCTGGTTGGTACTGTTAGGATGAAAGGAAAATACAATAATGGTAAAGTAACTTTATTCCTCTCATAATTGTCCTTTTAAACTTATTATGTGTGACTAGTTCCTCTCTGCCCCTTAGATAATATCTGTGCCAGGATCTATGACTTTTCTGCTCACTCTCTCAGATAATGAAATGTTCTCTTGTTATTTTAGGCACAATTAAGTCTTATTTCTGTTATTAGAATATCCATTTTCATGTAATAGTTGAAACTATAACTTAAAAATAACTACATTTTCTTTCCCCATGAGTTAGTTAGTGATTTGCAATGATTTGAAATGATGATCAGCCTCTTTTAAATAATTTTTGTCCAATTATTAAGAAAATTTTAAAACATGTAAGAAAATTGAAAACTGTTTCACAGTAAACACTCAATGCATATACCTAGGTACTACCACAACTGTTTTACTGTTCTTTAAATGTCCATACCTCTATTCATCAATCCATATTATTTAGGATGAAATTCAAACTAAATTACAGACATTAGAAAACTTCCAAATACTTTCTATGTGGAACATCAGAACTTAGTAAATGCATACAGTTATTTGATTTTATGTCAAATTTATACACCATAGATTTCACAAATTTTAGTATGATTTTTGAGTTTTAAAAAATGAATATAAACTTGTAAGCCAAATTCCAGTCAGGATATCAACTATAAATTATTCTCAAAAGATTAGCCATGCCCTTTTCTTCTCAATCCTTACATGGTAGATGTTTCCTCTTGATTGGGCATGAGGTGGATTTGAAGACTGATACCTTAATACAACACATGTAGGATACCTGGTGGAGGTGTAGCACTGCAACCATGTCCACAGAGTGAGTGGAAATATGCAAATTGGTCAAGTCTGTTTGTAATATACCATCATTTCTTCCTTGAGGGAGCAGAAAGAGGGACACCAGACTCTACACTAAAGGATACACACATACACCCACACTCAAACACACATACACACATACACATACACGCACACACACACACACACACACACACACACACACATGCATAGCCCTCACTTGTCTTATTAGTTTGCTGTATTGTGGGAGCTTGTGTGTTGCTGAGATCCTGAAAGCTATGCTACCCATATTACAAATCTCAGCAGGGTCATCCATGGTAAATGGGTTTCAACTGGGCTTCCAAACTAAGTTAGAATAGGGAGATGACCTGGCAGCCCATTTCCAAAACAATTAGCCATTGAAAACCCTACCAATAGCAGAGAAACACTACCAGATATAGTGCCACTAAACTGAGGCCCCAGTTTGGAAGGCAATCAAAAGACAACTAGAGAAGAGTTGACTCAAAGTAGAGTCAACATTAATGGCAGGAATGGCGTAAAGCCCTTGCGGTCCTCCATTTGCTAATGTGGAACTACTCAAAATGAGTAGGAATAACTGTAAGCATCCATTAATAATGAAAAGGTGGAATGAATGCATTATGAATCTAGGAAAATTAGTAATCATCAAAAAGGAAATGGAGCATATTAATATCAACTATTTAGAAATCAGTGAGATAAAATGGACTGGTATGTCCCATTTTGAATCCAATAATCAGAAGGTCCACGATGCCAACAATAACAGATTAAAGAAAAACAAGATTGCATTCATCATCAAAAACATATCTCAAGATCTGTCCTGTACAATGTTGTCAATTTATTGAATAACATCCATATACCTACAAGGAAGGCCACTTAATATGACTAGTTTTCAAATTTATGCATGCATCACTAAAGTCATGAATGAAGAAAGAGAAGATTGTTACCACCTACTGCAGTCTGAAATTGATCAAATATGAAATCAGGATGCACTGGTAAATACTGGTGACTGAAGTACAAAAGTTAGGAACAAAGTAGAAGCCTCAGTAGTTGGAAAAAATGGCCTTGGTGACAGAAATGATGCTGGAGATTGCATGACAGAACTTTGCCAGACCAATGATCTTTTCTATAAAAATACATATTTTTCTCTAACACAAACAGTGATTATAAACATGAAATTCACCAGATGGAACATATAGGAACCATATTGAAAACCTTTGTTGCCAGAGATAATGGAAAAGCTCAATACCAAATGTGAGAACCAGACCAACTGTTAATTGTGGATCAGAACATCAACAGTCCATATGCAGGTTCAAATTAAAACTGAAGAAAGTTAGAGTAAGTGTACAAGAGTCAAGGTCCGACCTTGATTATAACCCACTTGAGTTCAGAGACCACCTCAAGAACAGATTTGATGTGTTAGACACTAGTGATCAAAGACCAGATGAGTTGTGGCATGTCATCAAAGACATCATTCATGGGGGAAAGCAGTTACTTCAAAAACAGGAAGAAAAAAGAAAAGACAAAATTAGAAGTCAAAACAGACTCTGAAACTTGCCCTTGAACGTCAAGCATTTACGGTAAAATGAAGATGAAGATAAAGAACTAAACAGAAGATTTTAAAGGATAGCTCAAAAAGACAAAATCAAATATCATAACATGCAAAATGGAACAGCATGGTCTGTTTTTCTCATTGTTAAAGAATTGAAGAAAAGAATTTAAGCCTTGAATAGCAATAGTGAACGATTCTCCATGGACAATATTAAATAACAGAGAAAACATCAAAAGAAAATATAATGAATACACAGTCATTACACCAAAAGGAACTTGTGGATAATCAGAAGTTCTATATGGTCAGGAACTAATGGCACTGAATGAAGAAGGGAAAGCTGCTTGGAAGGAATTGGCAAAACACAAGACTCCAGGAATTGATGGAATATCAGTAGAAATGTTTCAATAAACAAATGCAACACTTGTAGGTGCTCACTTGTTTATGTCACAAGATTTTGAAAACAACTACCTGACCAATTGACTGCAAGAGATCTATTTGTGCCCTTTCCTAAGAAAGGGGATCCAATTGCATGTGGAAACTATTGAATGATATTATTACTATCTCACACAAGTAAAATTTTGCTAAAGATCATTCAAAAGTTACTGCAGCAGTATACAGATAGGGAACTGCCAGAAAATCAAGCTGAATTCTGAAGAGGACATGGAACAAGGGACATGATTGCTGATATCAGATGGATATTAGCCAAAAGCAGAGAATATCAGAAAGATGTCTATGTTTTATTAATTAAGGAAAGGCATTTGACTGTGTCAATCACAACAAATTATGGATAACATTCTGAAGAATGGGAAAACTAGAGCACTTAATTGTACTCATGAAGAATCTGTTCATGGATCAAGAGGCAGACGTTCAACTAGAACAAGGAAAAACTGTTTAAAGTCAGGAAAGGTGTGCTTCAGGGCACACCTTGGATCTGACAGGACTGCACCTAACAATGACAACATATATATGAATACACACACACACACACACACACACACACACACACACACGAGGGCTGCGATTTAGCTCAGTTGGTCGAGCGCTACGCTGCAGTCTCTGAGGTCCTGAGTTCAATTCCCAGCACCGCAAAAATGGGAGAAGGACCTGGCAATGCACTTCCAAGGCAATCCTGAAACAGCCACTGAAAATCCTATGAGGGTCGCTATGAGTCGGATACCGACTCGAGGGCACCTAACAATATAACAAGAAGTTTAAGAGCATAGCAGAAGAGAGCAAGAGAAAACATAACTCCTCACTTGAATAGCTGCCTATGAAGCTGCCAAGGAGTCACTCACCACTTCTATAAGGAAGGCCACTTGGGAGAGAGTTAATCATTGTGTGTCATGGACACATTGAGACATTTTGGTGAGAACTTCTAGGGGAAAGGAGGGAATTCCTCCACTTGGTGTTGCTTTCATTCTTAGCTGTAATGGTGTCATATCCAACTCAAAGCGACTGTCTGTGTAACTGAATGAAACACTCCCCAACACTCTCATACACATGATCTTTTTTATGTCTGCGCATATTGTAGCAGTCACTGTGTCCATCTGTCAACGTGAGGGTCTTCCTTTTCTTCTTGTTGCCTCGTACTCTCCAGCACATGATGTCCTTCTCCAGGGATTGGTCCCTCCTGACAACATGTTAGAAGTTACCCACACACCCTGTTACAAATCCCCAATATACCCATGAATCACAAAGTTTGATCTGATCAGTCTTGGTCTGTCTCCATTCCTTTTGGCTTTTATGCAACAGTCCTCATGCCCCTCACAAGAATCAAGTCCTGTTCGGACTTTTATTTACACCATAAATGACTTGTTTCTTGCTTTGAACTTGAAATAAATGAAGTCAAGTCTTATTTATTTGCCAGTGAGCACTATTACACCTGTATAGGAATACATCCGTTTCTTAAAACAGAGTCCTGTAAGTGGACTCAGTTGCTACAGTATTAAACAAGGTATACAGAGATGATTCAAAATATTGGAATATATATTTTGGTACACATACATTTTCATTTTTTCAATTAAATATCTAGCATTGGAATTTAGGGCTGGGATTTAGCTCAGTTGTTAGAGTGCCTCACTGCAGTCTCTGAGGTCACATGTTCCATTCCCAGCACCACAAAAATGGGAGAAGGAAGTGGCAATCCCCTCTTGAGGCAATCCTGAAACAATCAGCCATTGAAAACCCCATGAGGGTCCCTAGGAGTTGGACAAGATTTGACAGCACCTAAAAACAACAACATTGCGATTTGGTTTTGTGTCATATGATTCATATCTTTATAGTTAGGAGATTTAGTGTAGAAGTTTTTTCAAAGTAATTGTATAGGCATGAGTCATGGTCACTCCACATTCTCACTAACTTCTGATATTTTTGGTCTGTTATTTAACCATTCATATAGGTGTGTGATAGTATTTTATTATGTCCTTAATATTCATTTATGTAAAGATAAATGATTTGAACCATATTGTCATGGTCTCAAAGTGTATTTTGCTAGTATAGATTAGAATTTTCTATAAATATCAATTGAGGTCATTTGTGTGAATGTTTTAAAATTTGTCTGATATCTGAGTATGGTTCTGATTATTGATTTGTGTCTTCAGAATTTGTTTTTCACTGCCTTTTTGTACGGCTTTGTATGTCTCAGAATTTCTTGGCTGAAATCCAAAAGGAAACCCAAAGCAAAGAGAATAGACTTAAAGAAACAAAGAAAAACAAACAAACATAAAAACTAAACACTCTGGCATTGTAACCCACACTCCAAAGCCAGACTGTTACTAGAAGAACTTGAAGCCTGGAGTATAGTGAAAATAGTCATACCAACAATGCACTGCAAACTCAGCTCCACTCCTGGTTTCTCAGAAGCCCATACATCAGGGGCAACAAAGTATGAAAGGGGTTCAATCTTATAAACAAAACAATGGCCTCAACAGCTACTCTCCACTCAACATTTCATTTGAAAAATAATACAAACCTAGAATTCTTTAGTCAGTACAAATTTCTTTTAAAAATAAAGGCAAAATAAAGGCTTGTGAAAGTCTTTAAAAAGGCAAAATATGACAAATGAATTAGTAACTAGCATACCTGCACTACAAAAATATTAATAGAGGTCACTGAAGCAGAAGGAAAATCATACTAGATGGAAATATGGATATATATAAAGCAATGAAGAGCACCAAACTACATATTTGAATAAAAATACTACATTTTAAAGTCTCTTAAGAAGATAATTTGCTGCCTTTTTTCCCCTCTAGGATTGAACCCTGAGTTTACCATATGCTAAGCACATAATTTCCCTTCTTAGTTATAACATCAGTCCCTAATTCATTGTTTAAACCAAATCAGCAGCAGTAAATTATGAGTATTATAACACAATTGGAAGTAAAACATGTGACAGAAATCATGTAATAATAGCATAATTGTTTTTGATCATTTGTATGGATTCTTCTGTCATAATTACTTTTAATATTTTTTTCTTTTCACTGATTTTAAGTGTTTTGTGATTTGTTATTTTTTGGAACAGATATTTTTGAATTTTTCAAATCACTGAGAGAAAGGAAGAGAATATTTACATATATTTGTATATACATCAGGGGTGCCAAAATGTATACACATTTAAGAGATGCTATTTGTGTATTGGGCTGGGATTTAGCTCAGTTGGTAGCGTGCTGAGCTGCAGTCTCTGAGGTCCTGAGTTCAATTCCCAGCACCACAAAAAATGGGAAAAGACCTGGCAATCCACCCCCAAGGCAATCCCGAAAATGGTCAGCCATTGAAAACCCTATGAGGGTCACTATGAGTCGGATACTAACTCAACGGCACCTAACAACAACTAATCCATGTATTAATTTTTGAAGTTGAACTGAATTACAGTGACAATGTGCAGTATGACGTTTATATTTCTATTATCACATCAGAACAAGCATATGACTCATTCTTAAAACAGAAAACTGGGAAGTTTTGGTCCCAGAATGCATGCACATTTTTTGGTACCATCTCTGTGTCTGTGTGCATAAGAATATGTAAACTCATAAAATTTGGGAAATTTTTGGTCATCACTTATTTAAATAATTTTCTTACACCCAACAACTTCAATAAATATAAATTTGTAGTCTTGGTTTGTTCTAAAGTTCACTGATATTCTGTCCT
>VMDO01026436.1:0-26724 GCA_007922755.1 Pedetes capensis | reverse complement strand
TATTGTCAGTGCTTCTCTGCTGTTCATAGGGTTTTCAATGGCAGATTGATTTTTGGGAGGGGGTTGCCAGGTCCTTCTCCCAAGCCTACAGCTTCTGGTGTTCCCAGGTGGTCTCCCATCCAGGTACTAACCAGGCCCGACCCTGCTTAGCTTCCGAGATCTGACGGGATCGGATGCCACAGGGCTATGGCTGCAGGCGTCCCTATAGTAATGATCTCGAAAGTATTCAAAATTAATTTTAAAAATGAAGGACTCATATGCTTGTTTTGAAAGAGAAAGAAGGGGGGTTCACTCATCACTCTGCAGCCACACTTACAAGGAACAGAACCTAGAGAAATAATATCTGAGAAGAGATAGTTTAAGCCCATGTAATAAAGATACACAAAACTTTTGTGAGAAGATGATGTGGGCCTAAGCAGTGAGTAGACACATCTGTAGAATTCCCCGTGCAACTTTTTAAAGCTAATTTTCAATGTTATCACAATGTAGTAAACATAGACAGTGACCTCAGTGGAAGAAATGACATAGTAATTTGAGGCATTTGAGGTTTGAGCCAGTTCTTTCTCTATTTCCAGGTAGGTGACCTCAGAAAACTCATTTAACATTATCCAGTACTATTGGCTTAAATGATTTTCAAGAGCTATCCCTGCACTCAGATACTCTTTTGCTAGGAAATGGGTGGCTACAACCCACAGATTCAAAAACAAACAAAATCTCAATTAAGATCCAAACAAGATACAACATTTAAAGACTTTAGAGTTTCAAAATAATTCACATCCCTCTGGTAAGGAAAGTAATGAACAGTGAAATGACCAATTGTGAGTAAGATAGAAGATGGGGGTGGGGGTGCTGAAAATCCCATTACTTACATAATCAGCCCCTAAATTACTCAGTGATGACTGCATTTCCTTTTCTCATTGACTAAACATTTAGCAAAACTCATTGATGTTACTCTTATTACTCCAATGAGGTGACTTTTATCAAAACAAATGCTCTTCCTAATGACCCAACACTAAGTAAGAAAAGAGCAGCCAAAGGAGCCTTTTCTCATTTGTCAGTCACTAGAGACTTTTACATCCAGCCAGGTTTTTCCTGCCTCTTGCCTTCTGAATCTCTTCCCTCCCGCCTGCACATACTGCCAATCCATACTCCATGCTAAAGTACCTCTCCCTTAGGTTTCACTCAGTGACCTTGCTCACTCAGACTCCTGTCTTCCTGGCCATTGAATAGGATAATTCAAGAAAAATCTTTTTAAATTCAATCCTCTTTTAAAAGTGTTTATCTCTCTTTAGAGTCAGTAATATACTCTAAAGTGTTTTTTGCTTGCCTTTTTTTGTTTTGTTTTCTTTTGTACTTGGGGGTTGAACACATGGCCCAGCACATACTCTGCAAGTGCTGTACGACTGGGCCACACTCTCAGCCCATTTTTTAAAAATCTTGAGTCAGGGTCTCACAAAATTGTGCATGCTACCACTGGGTTCAAACTTGCAATCCTCTTGTCTCTGCCTCCTGAGCCATTGGGATTACAGGTGTCAGCCACCATACCCAGCTTACTTCACAGGTTTCATGAGAGCTTTAAATCTCCCTTTGGTACTAATGCACAGTTCCCAATTCCACCTTTTTAATTCCAATGATAAGGAACTACTCTACCCTGCTTGTTGTTTTTGTTAGGTGCTGGCACATTGGGTGCTACTCACAGCAATCCTATGTATAACAGATGAAATACTACTGGACACTGTGCCATGTCTAGCATTATGTCAGTGCTTCTCTGCTATTCATAAAGTTTTCAGTGCCTGATTGGTTTTGTGAGTGGGTTGCCATGTCCTTCTCCTAAGCCTGCAGCCCTCGGTATTCCTAGGCAGTCTCCCAGGCCTGACTGTGCTTAGCTTCTGAGATCTGACAGGATCAGATGCCACAGTGGTACGGCTACAGGCAGATAGGAGGAGAATTTATGGTTTTGAGTTATGGTTCTGGAGATGAACATTGAATATATCATGGACTGCTAAAACAACCAACAGATCTGTCCTAGAAGGGCAACCAGAGTACTCCTTGGAAGGAAGGATGACTAGACTATGTATTATGTGTTTTGGACATGTAGTCAGGAGGGACCAATCCCTGGAGAAGAACATCATAATTGGGAGAGTGGCAGGTCAACCAAACTAGATGGATTGACACAGTATCTACAACAATGGGTTTAAGCATAAATAAGTTCATGTGCTTGGCACAGGATTGAGGAGTGTTTCATTCAGCCGTAGGTACGGTTGCTATGAGTCAGATTTGACTCCATGGCATCTAACAACACCACCAACTAGTCTGCTTATACTCAGTTTACTTAATATCTTTTATACAGATATATCTATCTAGGGAGAAGGATGTGGCAGTCCACTCCCAAAACAATCCCCAAACAATCAGCCATTGAAAACCATGAGGGTCACTATGAGTCAGATGTGACTCAAGGACACCTAACAACAACAACAATCTATCTATATAAAGATAGATATAGATGTAGATAAGAATACACTTTTGGAGTAAAATAAAAAACAGGCACAAAATACTGAAACAAGGAAATAATGCAATAACACTTGGGGAAATTAACTGATTTACTGACACTTAAATTTCAGAGTTTGGTGACTTAGGAGGCTGAGGTAGGAGGATCCCAAGTTCAAGGCCAGAGATAATGTGCTCATCTTAGAGAGATCTCTTTCCCAAAATCAACAACCAAAAAGGTTTTTAAATGTTGGGATGTCTAAAAAGATTATTTTACATATACTTGTATTCCAAACTGAAATATGGAAGCAAAGAAATTGTACAATACACTTAACAGAAGTTTTCAAAAAATCTGTCTTTTTGAAAAGTTAAGCTATAAATGAAAGATAGAAAAGTGATGCAGAATTTCATGTCTGATACTGATATAGCAAAGCTTTAAAAACTTTTGATTTTTCATCACGTTGCTTGAACTTAAAAGTCTGTGAAGTACTCTTAAACTTAGGAGCTCTAGCAAATTGTTTATACATGTGATTTTTTCGTGTACTTGAATGACATTTAAAAAAAGAGGAGGAAGCATATATACCTTCTTTCTCAAATTACTTTATTCTAACACTCTTTTCTATTCTAATTGCTGAAATACCATTATCCTGTTTGATGAAAGAGAGAATATCTCTTTATTTCATTTGACTATATGGATCCTTACCCACAACTCATTTACACTAATTCTTCAGTACAGAGAAGAGAAGCTTTTAATGATATGGAGGAACATTGATTTTTTTCTTTTTCTTTTTCTCTTTTCTTTTTTCTTCGTTTTCCTTTTCTTTTCTCTTTTCTTTTCTTTTCCCTTCTGTCCTTCTCTTTCTTTCTCTCTCTCTTTTGTTTTTCTTCTTCCTTTCTTCTTTCTTTCTTTTTTTCTTTCTGTCTTCTCTTTTCTTTTCTTTCTTTCTTCTTTCTTCTTGTGGTACTTGTCATTGAACCCAGGGCCTCATACATGCTAGGCAAGTGCTCTATCACTGATCTACATCCATCACTTTTTAAAAATTGTATTTTGAGATAAGATCTCTCTCTTTAAGTTGTTCAGGTTGGCCTAGAGCTTTTTATCCTCTTGCCTCAGCCTCCCTGGGGAAGGTAATATTTTAACTCTCTGAAATGCCATTGCAAAGTCACTGATGGAACATTACTCAGCAATAAAGGAGAATGAAATACTAATACTGTTATTTGCCTCCAATTGGATGGAACTGGAGAATATTTTAAGTGAATAATCACAGGCTCAAAAAGAGAAATACCTTATGTTCTCACTCATATGTGGGAACTGAATCTTACTTAAAGGGAGAAAACACCTATATACAAATAGATATATAAAAATGAACAAGTAAGTTTAGCAAAGAAGGGAAAATATAAACAGAGTACAAAGAAGGAGGGAAGGGACTAGCAGAGGGAAGCAAAGTTTGTGGAAGGTGGAAAGGGGAGGAAAAACAACGTAAAAGGAATAAAGAGGAAAAGGATAATTTCAATGTAAATGATGCTACTTCATGAGTACATGGGGAAAATACAAGAATATAGCTCATATATGAATAAGAGTTTTACTACATATTAGTCAAAAGTTTCCATAAACTTTGTAAGTTGATGAAAGTATAACCAAAAATGATGTAATACCTGCATAGTGAAAAAAGTAAATGCTGTGTTACTCTGTACTCCATCAACATTTGTCTACAAATGGAAAAAAGAAAAAAAATAGCACCTACTCCACCAGATGTGAGTTAAATGAGGTCTTAGTAGAAAGTTCTGAACCCAGTACCAAGTACACTCAGTAAACATGATCTATTTTGTTTTTATTTCTTCTGGGATGACGTAGAAGTGGCTGCAAAAGTAATTTGCTGTAGACACAAACTCCCTCAGATGGTATCTGCTGTCATTTAAAAGTAGACTTTGCTAATTTGGTTTTTAATTTTGATTATTTCTAGAAAGATAATGTTACTGCAAGTATAAAGAAGACCATTGATGGGAACCATGGGGGTTGGGGAGGAGGGTCATGAGAGTGTAAGTGAGAAGTTAATATGAGCAACATACAATGAAATGCATGTATGGAAATGTCACACTGAGACCCATTAAGCTGTACATTAAAAATTACTAATGAAACAATAATAAATTTAAAAAATAAATGTCAATAATGTAAACATACTAAACCAGTACATAACAAAATGTAAAAACAAGCAGAATCAGCCTTTTCTCTATGCTCTTCTTGAACTCAGTTAATTTGTTAGAAATTTTACCAGTTATTACTGAAATTAAACAAGTTTATGGTAAGTAAACTTAAAGGATTGGTGGTTAAGCCTGGGTCTTACTGAAAGTCACATATGTGATGTTGGCATCAGTGCCTGATACATAATTATTCTGTAAGTGTTTACGTAATGAACTCTGCATTAGTTTTATAGTTTTGTCATAACAAATGACCACAAACTTTGTAGTTTACAATAATAAAAATTTATTCTCTCATAAATCTGGTCACCAGAAGTCTGAAATTAAAATGTTGAGAGTTGGCCCCTTCTAGAGGCTCTGAGTAAGAATCAGTTTTCTAGGCCTTTCTCCTACTTTTACTGGCCTCCCAGAAACCAGTGACTTTCCTTTGCTTGGAGACTCCTCACTCCAATTTCTGCCTCTATGTTCACACAGTCTTCTCCTTTGTGTCTCTATGTAGCTTGTTCTGTCTCTATAAAAAGGTTCTCACTAGATTTAGGGTCTATACTATCTTTTCTAATCTCAAAATGAGATTATATTTGCAAAACTCCTATTTCAAAATGAGGTCACATGATTCTGAGTTTCTGGGTGGACAGGATTTTTAGGGGCTAACATTCTACCAACCACAAATTCTATAATGCAATTTTTGTGTAGGGAGAGAAACTTCCTCCCCTATCTTATAAGGGTGTTCATCTGAGCCTAAGAATTAAACTGTCATACAAGAGATTCAGAGGAAAATGACATTCAAATTTTAGTAACTTTTACATACAAATAGGAGCCTACAAAAGAAAAATGAAGCCCCAAAGAAATGGTTAAGGCCTAAAGCTGATGTCCTCGGTTGAACAAAGAGTAGTAAATTAGGAAAACATGAGAAACACAGGGATTTGGCCTCTGACAGACAATTGTGACAAAGTGCCTAGGAGGAAAAGGATTACCTTGACAAGATTTATTTATGGAGAATTCTGTTCACCTCAATTCCCTTGTAACAAGAATGTCTCTTACTCCAGGTACAGGAAAGGGCATCTTTCAAATGGGAGTTTTATCTCTTGCTTTCTAGAAGTAAAAGGAAGATCAGAGAGTCCTTCATATCTCTTCTATATTTCTAGTGACTTTAACTCAAAATAATCAGTATTCCAAAGCAGCAAATATTAGGGTGGCATGAACACTCTCATTGGCATTTCTAACATGTGGACAATTTTTTCATTGTTTGTTCTGGGAAAGGAGAACTGGTTAACAGTACTGAAGTCTTAAAGAACACAAAATATCTAAAGACAAAGAAGCTTATATTACACTGAATAACAAAAATAACAAGAAAGTTTTTGATGACTCAATCACAAACAACTGAGAAAGGCTGTGGAATACGCCCATAGTCATAAACTGAAGATAAAATGGATCAAGGAATGATGCCTATAAGTAATAGAATTCTTTAATTTCTCCTTTTATTTAAAGGAGACAGGGCAGGGAATGGATGATAAGATTGTATTAGTGGGTTCCATGGGAAAATATAGCCATAAACACATCTAGCCTATTTAAATGATAATGATAAGAAGATCATAAACCGGGGGAAGTGGCACATGCCTGTAATCCCAGCGGCTCAGGAGGTGGAGGCAGGAGAATCGCAAGTTTGAGACCAGAGGCAGTCTGTGCAATTTAGTGAGACCCTGTCTCAAACAGTAAAAAAAAAAAAAAAAAAATAGGCTGAGGGTACAGCTCAGTTGTCCACCACTTGTAGAGCAGGCAAATGCCAGGCCCTGGTTCAACCCCCAGTACCTCAAAAAAAAAAGTGGTATGAGGATACAAGAGATTAAGAATATTTCAGACTGAATGGCTTGAAAATGCTTAACTGAAAAGCTGGGCATTACCAGAGAGCAAGGATTTTGATGACTAGGAAAGAAAGGAAGGCATTTAAGGCACAGGAAATACATGAAACACTTTTCATCCCCCTATCATAAAAACTTATCTTGTAATTAGTCTATGATTCATTGGGTTTAGTGGTTTGCAGAACAGGTAGATGTAATTTTATTGGAATTATTACAAAGCCAGATTTTCTTTTTATTCCTGCATATGGATGTCTTACACTTAATTAGCTCAGTGGGTAGAGTATTTGCTCTGTACTCACTGAGGACCCAGTTTTAATCCCCAGCACCACAAAAACAGGAGAAAGATGGGACAGTCCAAGCCTGAAAACAATCCTGAAACAATCAGCCATTCAAAACCCTATGAGGGTGCCTATGAATTAGACCTGACTCAAGGGCACATAACAACAACAAAAGTATCCATGCAGAAACACTTTTCTGATACAATCATGCAGACTGTTCTGCTTGTACTCATTAGCCACACATCTATTTGAGGAAACATTTACTGTAAAACTCTAAGACTGCTTTATCTAGCAGAAATCAGTATGTGAAGGTTTCTGTCTATCCATGTCTACTCCTGCAGAAAAATTAGGGCATATAGGAGAGAATGACTGCCTAGCTTATAGGTAGTTGGACTGAAGGAGCGATGGCCAAGGACAATATTCTCAGGTACTGCTACATTACAGTCATGAAGAAAGAGAGTAATTGGTACTAGGCATCAAAGGAGAAAGCCAATAGCTGAAACTGGAAAAAAAGAATAATAATGTATTTGTATATAACTTGAAAGCAGATAGACAGCTGATGAACAGAGCCTAGAGCAATTCGTGAGACAAAATAAACATAAATAAATGAATAAATAAATAAAGAGATGCGTTCACATGTTTGGCTTATTTGGTTTCTTTTCTCATGGTTCTTGTGGAAGCCAATATAGATCTGTTATAGATAATTACAAATGTAATTCTAGAGTAAATGTTATTTTTACTTTGTAAAATTGAGAGATGGATAAGATGCTCACAATTTTTGAGAAAGAAATCTACTATCAACCATTTCTATTTTTATTTTTAAAAGTACCTCTAGTGATACATTGGCTTATTTTCTATAAAGATAAATTCTAATAAGCTTTATGATTTGATCTTTCTTTGCCATACATTTACCTACTTCTTTGATTTGGCAAGTGTAATTCACCTCATGAGGGGTGATAAAGAATAGGTATTCTGAGAGTTAATTTCATGTATTAACTTTGGTAGGCAAAGACATTTGGTGAAATAGTACCAAGACATTTGGTAAACTATTATTTAGATGTTATTATGAAGATATTCTTAGATGAGATTAACATTTAAATAAATAACTTATGATTAAAGTTGACAATCCTCTATGAGAAGGGTAGGGCCCATCCTATCAATTTAAGGCCATAACAGAAAAGACTGGCTTCTCCAAAAGAAGAGAGAATTCTACAAGCAGACTTTCTGGCTTGAACTGCTGTACTTCCTAATGTGCTGGATCTACCAGATAGATTTTGCAATCCCCAGCCTTCACATTTGAGGGAACCAATTCCTCAAAATCTGTCTCTTTGTCTCTATTTCTGTGTCTCTCTTTTTTTTTTTTTTCTGTGTGTCCTACAAAATACATATATTTCCTACAGCTTCTGTTTCTGGAAAATCCTGAATACAAGTATTAAGGGAGAATTGAAGATATAAATAATAGTTTTATATTTTGTGATTATAATTTAGGGATGTCTGCAGTGATAGCACCCTGGCACCTGATTCCACCTGATGTTGGAAGCTAAGCACAGTAGGCTTAGTTAGACCTTGGATGGGAGATCGCCTGGGAATACCAGGTGCTACAGGCTAGGAAGAAGGACCTGGCAACCCATCCCCAAAACAATCCACCTTTGAAAACCCCATGAATGGCAGAGGAGCACTGACAAAAGTGCTGGGCATGGCACAGTGTCAGGGAATGTTTTGTCTGTTGTACATAGGGTTGCTATGAGTTACCCAACCAAGGGCACGTAACAACAGTAACAACAACAACAATTTAGGGAATCACATTTTGATGTTTTGAAGATGTTCTCAATTTGGCAAGGTTTAGTTCCTATTACAAAGAACAAGCAAAAGTTGACTTTAGACTTGTGCAGAGTTGTGGGTTATCTCACCTATGACAACTCTCATCTAGAATTGTGAAGGAGGGATTCTTGTGATCATAAAAGGAACTATGAGTAGCAGATTCATCAGAATCTAGTGGTCACTTAAATTTCAGTTTCATGGATCGTTTTTAATTATTGCCTTTTTAGGGACTCAGGAAAAGGTTTAGCAGTTAGCATGCATTTGTTGAATGCATAAATAAAATTTTACAATAGGACTGAAAGTCCATTGCCTCATGATAAAGGAAAATTATATATGCTTAATAATATCAAGACAATATAGACAGTTATTATCACAAGTGTAATAAAATGAAATGCTTTTAGTGCACTGTAAGATCAAATAATGACAACATTGTGCTTGCCCTGTCTTGCAGATTATATTGTATTAATTAAAATAGGACATCAGATTTAGAGGGAAAATTTTGTTGACAGAAAGTCACATGGGAAACAATATGGTATAGTATTCAGTAGTTCATGATTTAGAGTTAAACTTAGTATGACTTCTAGCTCTAAGTCTACCTGGAAGGTATTTTTGACAAATCTTATCTGTTATATGTGGCCACCAAAGCCTCATTCATAGATGCAGGCCATGGTAGATTTTCCTTTGAAGGTCTGTGTCTTAAAAGGCAAGATCTGTGTCTTTCTCATTTTAGAAAGCTCAGAGCTAAGCTCAGGTTTGAGCAATTTAATATTTCATATTAAAATAAATGTCAAAAGACATGGATATGCATTGGACACAATATAATTGCTCATAAGTATGCCCTATAAAGAGATGTAAACTGTAGCATAAAATAGATGGATATTTTTATTTGCATCATTTAAAAAAATGTAATCAGCATTAAATTCAAAGAACTAGAACTAAGAAAGAAAAGGCCTACCTGTTGTTATTATGCTTGATGATCTATTTTACATTTTGTGGCACATGCTTTTCTTACTTCATAGGGCATCAACATTAGAAGAAATAAGCTTGTTAAAAGAAATTATAGCACAGATAATATAAATTTAAAAAGCCTTTCAATTCTGAACAGAAAAGAAGAAAACAAAGTGGGAAATCTTTGCTTTAAATTCAATAAAATCCCATAAGGAGACCTGACTTTGGAAAGGAAAAAAATGCAGAATAAAAACTGACTTCTCATAGTTGTAACTGCAGTAAAATCTGACATTAGATTGCTCAGCTAGCAAAGTAAATGCAACTTTATGAATGATTCAGAGGTTAATGATAGAGAAATTTTCAGACTGCAATATCTCCTAGAGCATCTTTCTAACATAGTATAAGCACCATGGATTAAAATCAAAGATTTGTGACCAATTAGTGACAGAGATATTTAGATCAAAATGTGTTATAGTAGGGTGTGGCAATTCAGAAGACATAGCAAAAATAGAGAAAAGAAAAAATCCAATACTTTATTTGTAGATTAGAATTGATTAATTCTAAATGATGAGGATGTGATTTCACTTATTAGAATAATGTATGTCATAGGAATTTTGAAGCTAGATATGGTCTTTAAAATATGCAGTAGATTTAATTGAGGTATGATATATTGAAATCATGGGCAAGCAACAAAGATAATTAACGTGCATACTGAGAAATAATAGAGTTTTCATAGCATAGTTCCTGAAAAATACTTGGGTCCTTATGTTAATGAAAATAATAAAATATTAAAATAAAATAAAGGCAACAAACATTATAAAACCTATGTTATTAACTGCCATCAATGTTCAAAGCTGGATGACATGTGATTTGACCTATTATTCAAAATCTGTTCTGTGTTAGTTATAATAATTACCAAAGTTAAAATTGATTGAAATAAATTTGAAAGTTATCTTGAAATAAATCTAAGTCCTCCTGCTAATTTTTTAAAAGAAATGGCAAGTACAGAAATAAGATAAACCTGAACTAAGGAGGCAGGCAAACATCAAGTCAAATATATTAAATATGTATTTCAAATAGAATAGTACACAGACTAAATATATAAAAAATAAATACAGCATTTACTCTAGGATTCTCTACCTCTGTTGGGAAAAATAAAGTTTTCACATTGTTTTTCTATTTGTTAAAAAAAATGAAGGAATGAGTATTATTTTTCAATTACTAATTATGAGAAATAAGGAAATATAAACCATAGTCCTATTCATATATTGTTGTTAGGTGCAGTTGAGTTGGTGTCTGACTCATAGCAACCCTATGTACAACAGGCAAAACACTATTGTCAGTGCTACTCTGCTATTCAGAGAGTTTTCAATGGCAGATTGATTTTTTGGGAGTGGGTTGCCAGTCGTTCTCCCAAATTCATATATATATATATATTGGGATTTTTTTGACAGTACTCGGGCCTTGAACCCAGGGCCTCATGCATGCTTTGCAAATGATCTACCATTAAGACACAGTCCAGCACCTTTTTAATTTTTTTTTTTATCTTGAGACAGATTTTGTCTCGAGCCTGCATATTACACAGGCTGCCTCTGACCTCCAACATGCAATCCTCCTGCATCTGCGTCCTGAGTCACTGGGATGACAGGCGTAAGCCACTGAGTCTGGTCTTACTTTCACTTTATAAAAGGGAAAATTTAAATAAAAGAACAAATAATTTACCACATGAAGATATATAGCTCCCATTCATTCACTTTAACTGCTTATAATACCTACAAATATAGATTCTATCTCCTTGTCTCTATGTATGTGAAAATGTATCTAAATAAACATGTTTAGGGGTTAAATTACTAAACCAAAAGGTGTTTTCTTTTCATATTCACTTCAATATTTACCAAATATTGCCAAAATATTGTTTCATTTTACCTCATAAATAACATCCTCTATGATGTATATTATGCCTGCAGCTGTAGCCCTGTGGCATCTGATCCCGTCAGATCTCCGAAGCTAAGCAGGGTCGGGCCTGGTTAGTACCTGGATGGGAGACCACCTGGGAACACCAGAAGCTGTAGGCTTGGGAGAAGGACCTGGCAACCCCCTCCCAAAAATCAATCTGCCATTGCAAACCCTATGAACAGCAGAGAAGCACTGACAATAGTGTTTCCCCTGTTGTATGCAGGGTCACTATGAGTCGGATACAGACTCGACGGCACCTAACAACAACAACATGATGTATATTAACAAATTTTTTAAATTATTTTTCTCACAGTCTTTCTCAATTGAGATTTCTGATCTGAATTAGAGAATATGGAAAATGAACTTAGTCACTATCTTCTTAATTCCCCCAAGAGTGGTATATAACTAATAGTATCCTAAATGAATTGGAGACAAGAGATTGTGTCTTTGAACTCTCCAGAACCCTGACTGAGAAAAGCTGCATAATAGATGGAAAGCAATAGCCCATTGAGTGGGTTACTTCCATTTTGTTGATTAGGAATGAGGTTCACTCCTTCATTGTTACCATTCTATATATGACACATTTTCAGTGAAGCCTAAATATTAGTTACTTAAAAACTCAAAAAAATCCCACTATTACCATCAATCTTAACACACCTTAACCTACTCTAGTTTTCAAAAATATCTTCACTTTCTAAAACACAATATTTTATAATAAACTAATTTATCAGTACTGTCCTTATCCTAAGCTCACACGGCAGCAATATTCTGCATGTTACTGATACAATCTAATTATGACTGGGAAATAGTAACAAAAATTATCAATACTTGTAATTATTACTTTTAAGTCTCGTTTTGCCCCAATTGGTATCTTCCAATAGCCTCTAGACAGGTTAGAACACATAAAAACAAATTTTGCCAATAAATCATCTCTGCTTCCTTCAGAATCAGACACCAAACTTTGGAAGAACGGGTGCTGCCTTCAAGAACACTGCTAGGCCTGGGAGTAGAGTGAGGCATGGGTCAGTAAAGTTAACCCTAAATTTTTCCATCTGCAATTTAGTTCATTTGGTAGAGCGCTGTGCTGCAGTCTCTGAGGTCCCGAGTTTGATTCCCAGCACCACAAAAATGGGAGACGGGCCTGGCGATCCATTCCCATGGCAATCCTGAAACAGCCATTGAAAACCCTATGAGTGTCGCTATGAGTTGGATACCAACTTGATGGCACCTAACAACAACAACAACAAACTTTTCCAGTATTTTTAATGTACCTCTTTCTTTATTTAATGCTCACTAGGTTAATGTAAATCTTTGACTATTTTGCAAAGCTCTTCCAGAGCTGATTGTTGTTATTGTTAGGTGCTGTCCAGTTGGTGTCCTACCCATAGCGACCCTATGTACAGCAGATGAAACACTATTGTCAGTGCTTCTCCGCTATTCATAGGATTTTCAATGGTTGATCATTTTCTGGGAGTGGGTTGCCAGGTCCTTCTCCCATGCCTACAGCATCTGGTGTTCCCAGACAGTCTCATATCAAAGTACTAACCACGCCCGACCCTGCTTAGCTTCCCAAATCTGATGAGATCAGACGACACAGTAGTATGGCTGCAGACCCATAGCTGATTATGACATTATTATTTGAATTTTTGAAGTTTCTTTGGGGGCAATGGTGTCTTGGAGCTGCCTGCTCTTCCTGTTCAGTGTTGTTTTTCCTTCTATATTTTTATTTTCTATTAAACCATCCTGTATTATAAAGTTTTATTTTTATATTCTTCATTATTTTAATGAGCATTCTAATACTGAAAAAAAATTGTATACCTGATATAAAAATACCAGGAGAATTAGAAAGTTCAAATTTAAATTATCATTCTGTTCCAAACCTAAGTCTCACTCTCCAGAGACAAGTAATATTTACGGTTTTGTGAGGCCCTTCAATAGCTCTGTTTATTCATTTTGGGTGTATGTGTGAGACTGGATGTGTAATGTATAATGTGTAATGTTTTCCTATATTGTTTTCTATATTATTTATGTAGGATGGAAAATGTTATATAGAAAAACATTATACATTATGCCAGAAAACATCATGCTATCTTGCCACATTTGATTTTACTTAATGATACCTAGAATATATAACCTTGTATATATGCATACATTTATACACAATCTTTATTATCTTTCAGTTTCTATCATATTGCATTATTTGAATGTACTATTGCATATTTAAACAACTTTACAAATATTAATAAGAATTCTCCACAAATATATAAATATTGTAGTAAATATATTTTTAACTTATAACCATTTGTTCTTTTCTAAGTATATACACAAAATAACTAGAATGAGAAATGCAATGCGTACCTCTAAAATTGGATAAACACTTGCAAATTACCTTAAGTTTTTGCATCAATTCTTTTCCCATTCAGAGGTTTCTTATACCTTGACAACATTGTACACAGTAATCACTTGCCCATTTGTCCAATGGAAGTTGGTATCTCCTTAGTTTTGGTTTTCTTTTTCTTTTTTTTTTTTTTCCGGTACTGGGGGTTGAACCCAGGGCCTCGCACTTGCATGCTCTGTAAGTGCTGGACCACTGAGCTGCCCCCTCAGCCCTTTTTTTTTTGTACTTTTTGAGACAGGGTCTCACTAAGTTACACAGACTGCCTCTAGTCTCGAACTTGCAATCCTCCTGCCTCCACCTCCCCAGCCACTGGGATTACAGGCATGTGCCACCGCACCTGGCTTGTTTTGGTTTTCTTTAGTAAAATCTAATAAATAAGATTCTACATTTTTATGTTTGTAATTTATGTTTTTATCATATTTGTGATTATATTATCAAATCTATTTCTCTCATTTTAATAGAATTTTTGTTATAATGAACTAATGGCTGTTTAGCATATGTACTGAAAATTTTTTGTGAATTTTCTTTTCTAAGTGTATATGTGCCTGTAGCCATAGTACTGTGGCACCCAACCCGTCAGATGTCGGAAGCTTAGCGGGCCTGGTTAGTATTTGGATGGGAGACTGCCCGGGAACACCAGATACTGTAGGCTTGGGAGAAGGAAACTACATATACATACATACATACATACATACATACATACATACATACATGTATATATATGTGTGTGTGTGTATGTATGTATATATGATCTCCAGCTATTTAGAAATACATCCCTTTTAGTTTTTTGAGTTTTATAGAACTCCTAAATAGAGATCTTTTTCCATATATTTGAGTTTCATTTACATAAAAAGGGTGTGCTTTACCTCCACACTCTCTGGTCACATATACAGCAATATTTTATGATGAATATTATTCAATTGCTCCACTATTTTTTAATGGGAAAAATTCCATTGTTCCTTAACTAGTTAGAAATACTACCATAAACATGTAATTAACTTACACAGATATGTATATGTTTGTCAGGGTTATGTTCCTCTTCTCATATCTATGTTCCACTAACTTTTGAAAAAGTAATAGATTTTGGTGACTGTTCACTTTTATGTCATATTATTCTTTTTTAAAATTTTTATTTGTATTTTTATATTTATTAAGGATCATTGTCAAGGTGAGCTGGATCACATGACTTGGGAGGTAGAAGCAGGTTGATCATAGAATCAAGGCCAGAGGTAGCCTGTGTAACTTAATAAGATCCTGTCTCAAGATTATAAATGAAAAATGGGCTGAGGGTGTAGTCTAGTGGTACTGCACTTACAAAATATGTGTGAGGCCCCTGGGTTCAATTCAATCCCCATGTACTGAAAAAAAAAAAAAGAAAAAAAGAATCATACTCTAAATTCTGTTGACATTTCTATTGAGATCACTTTGCATTCATGAATAAGTTTAAAGAAAATATGTATGATCAATCAAGTTTAATGTGCTATATAATCAAATAATATATACCGATATAATTCAGCTATATATATGATCTATGTGTATATGTATATATGAGATAAGAATCATATCACATAAAATTAACAATTTTAAAATATATAATTTGACTACACTACTGCACTGTGAAACTTTCACATCTCTCTAGTTGCAAAATATTTCCATCAACCAAAGGGAAACTGTTAATAAAAGTAGTCATGCGCATTTTGTCTCCCCTTGCATAGGGGCATAAGAGTAGCCCTAGGCTAGGGGCAGTGTTTTGCAAAGAAATGATCCCTCACAACCCATGCTGAGAATATCTCTTTACCTGGAAATACCTCTCCCAGTTACATATTGAAATGCACTTAAGTGGTTTCATTGTGTGACATTTTAGTCAGACCCACTAGTATAGCTGCTTCTACTGGGGAAAAAAGTGAGCTCTTCACCTCTAGCACAAGAGGGATTATTGCAGACCTTCACTTTGCTTTCACTGCTAGGTGAGATCCACTGGCCATGAGGACTGTGATGCTCATCATTGAAGTTGATCTAGCCCCATCTCTTCACTATGTCAGCATGTGTTGTTCCATCTAGTGCCTGTGTGAGCTGCGATTTTCCTGGAGACCCTGTCACTTGCAAATTATGCAGTAGGTTGACCCAGGGACTGTTGCTCCTAGTGGTGAGCAGCAGGGTTTCAGTTACACAATATCTATCTATCTATCTATCTATCTATCTATCTATCTATCTATCTATAATCTATATGTGTGTGAGTGTATATACATATATAAACAATAGCATATATATATATCTTAAGAGATAATTAATAGTTTTTTGAGGTAACAGATAAAATTAACCAATGTAAAACATACAATTCCATAGCATTTTCACATTTATGATGTTATAGGACAATCACATCTATTCTAATTCCCCAAATTTTTCATTATCCCAAAGGAAGCTGGGTGTCATAGTGCAAATCCCAGCAACTCAAGAGGCAGAGGCTGGAGCATTGCAAGTTCGAGCCCAGAAGCAGCCTTTCCCATTTAGCAAGACATTGATTTTCAAAAAAAGAAAGAAAAAGAAAACAAAGAAAAGAAACCCAAAAGGATATAATTTAGCTATTAAGTAATCACTTTCCATAAAGGAAACCTACCATTTTCTTGTTAACTTGTAAAAGCTCTTTAGACATGTTGGACACTAGATTCTTAAAAGATATAAAACATACAGACATTTTTCTCATTGTGCAAGGTGGTGTTTCTTCGTCATTAATAAGGTCATTTGGTGTATTTTTATGAATCCCAATTTGTCTACATTTTTCTTTTGTTGCTTATGTTTCTGATATCATCGCAAAATCCAAGGCATTGAAGATTTTCCTTTTTTTCCAAAGAATTGTATAGTTTTAGCACTTACATTTTGGTCTTTGTTATACTTTGGGGTCATTTTTACGTATGTTGTGAGGTAGCAGGACCAAGGTTTTCTTTTCTTTCTTTCTTTCTTTTTTTTTTTGGCATGAATATTCAATTGTCCTAGCACCATTTGTTGAAAGACTGTTTACTATTGGATATTGGTTGCACTCTTATCAAAATGGGTAAATAATTTAAAATTTTAATATATTGTGAATTGACAAATAAAGATTATATTTTTGATGTACATGATGGTTTGAAATATGTATACATTGTGAAAAGGCTAAATCAAGCTATATTTAGCTTTTAACCTATGTATCATCTCACATAGTTATTTTGTGTTTAAAAAACTTAGAATCTACCTTTGTAGCAATTTTTAAGTACACATTGGTTATTAACTATGATCATTGAACAACATAGTCATCATGATACACAATAGATCTTTTGAATTTTTTCTTCCTATTATACTGAGATTTTATATCTTTGACCAACATTTCCTAATCCAGTCAACTACCAGCCTCTGACAACCAACATTTCATTCTCAGTTTTTATGAATTTAATGTTTTTAGATTCCACATATAAATGAGAACATGTTATTTTTCTTTCTATGCCTGTCTTAATTCACTTAATATCCTCCAAGTTCTTCCAGATAATCACAATTAATAAGATTTCCTTCCTTTGTAAAACTTAGTAAATTCTATATTGTATATATACCACATTTATTTATCCATTAATCCACTAGTGAACAGTTAAATTAATTCCATACCTGGGCTATTATAAATAATTCTGCTGTCAACATGGGAATGCAAGAAACTTTTCTAGATTTTGATATAATTTTCTTTGGATATATACCCAGTATTGGGATTTCTGGATCATGTGGCATTTTTAATTTTTAAAGGAAATGCCCCATTGTTTTCTATAGTAACTCTGCTAATTTACATTCCCACCAATGGTTTGTAAAAATTCTCCTTTATTCCCACATCATTGACAACTCTTGCCATATCTTATCAACTTGATAGATGCCATCCTAACAGGTATGAAGGGTTACCCAATGTGGTTTGCATTTGTATTTTCCTGATTATTAGTGATGTTGAGCACTTTTTCATATATATGCTAGTCAATTGTATGTCTTCTTTTGAAAGATATCTATAATTTTAATTTTAGATATAATTTCCATCAGATTTTTGACATGTTTCTAAAGAATTTTTGTATATTCCCTTTTATATTTTTCCATGATATTTGCTGAAATATACTATTTTTGAGTCGGACCCAACTGGACAGCTCCTAACAACAACAACTATTTTTGAAATAAATGAGTAAATAGGAAAGCTATTTATTTATCTGTATTAACTCAGTAGTAACATGAACTTCATTTTGTCTTCCCATATTCATTTCCTTTCAAAAGATATTTACATGTGGAAAACATTTCCTGGAATTTAAAATGGTTGGGTTTCTATTTTCCAATAGTAATGAAGTGGTTTTAAACATCAGGTCTGTGATCCATTTATTCTGTTTACTAAGAAAATACTTTCAGATCACTTAGACCAAAATTCTGGAAACATTTTGATAACAGTCATGCAGGAAAACAATATTATGTCCATAGCATCATTATATAGAATAGTCAAAAAGTGAAAGCACTTTTAATATTCATTAATAGATGAATGGATAATTGCAATGTAGTATAGTCAGGCCTGACTCAGGGGCATCTAACAATAACAACAACAAAAACATGCAAGGAACTATATTCAGCTTTAAAAAGGAATGAAATTCTGACACCTGGTACAACATGAATGAACCTTGAAAATATCATGCTAAGTGAAATATTGTATAATTAAAATTGTATGAGATGTCTAGAGTAGTCAAACTTATGCTGATAGAAAACAGAGCAGATATTTCTAAGGTTAGAGAAAGAGAGGAAATGGGGAATTATTATTTAATGGATACATAGTTATTATTTAATGGACAAGGAATTATTGCTTAATGAATGGAAAATGAAAATATCTTGGAGACAGATGGTTGTTATGGTTGTATAGCAATAGTAATTTACTTAAAGCCACTGTACAGTACATTTAAAAATGGTCGAAATTAAACATTTTATGTTATATATATTTTATAATAAAAACAGCATCATCTTCCCCAGTGAAGGCAGTACTCTCATATTTTTGTTATACTCAACAATGTAAAAATAACGAATTAGGCTCTGATTTATGTAGAACTTGTGGCCACTATGCTCCCAGAAGCTGTGGCAGATTATGGCCTTAGCATGAATCTATTATGAGTACAAAAATCCTTCTATGTTCTTGTGGAATGGTGTATGTGGGGAGTTTATAGTGGGTCCAAGAGAGTACTCAGACTGTATGGACTTAAGCCAGAGCACCCAAAAGGGCTGTGTGGATTGTGATGGTTTAACAGTTTGCCTTGCTTCACCAGAAGAATAGGAGAGCGAGGGCAGTGAATAGTAGAGTTTCTGGTTGGTAGCGTTAAATATGTTGTCATCATACACACAGCTCATACATAGGTATAATATAGAACATGGCAGATGAGCTACACTATGCTGAGGCCAGGGGCGTTTATGCCTATTTTACTCACAGAATCTTTAAACTAGCTACTTCCAGAAATAGTAATGCTACTTTTGAGGCTGTTTATAAATCTCATTTCCTCAAGATAACAAAATGAAACAGTGCTCTAAATTTTAAGTTATTATAAACACAATTATCACATTAATCAAATATTTTTTCAAAATCTGATTTGATTTGATCATTACAAATATATGCATGACCCTAATTATTATATTTTATTTGTAGTTACAATGAAAAATAATTTTTAAAATAAAAAATTAAATTAAAAATTCAAGTTATTTCAGTGATTTGACTGTGCAAAAGACCAGTTCTGTCTCTTACTTATTTAACTATGCCCTACCATAGCTCCAGAATATTATGATTTCAAATATCATACTGTGGCTGATTTTTTTTACTTTTAGAACTCAATAAAATAGAGAATAATGAAAAATGAGGTTGATGATAGCTATCACTGGGTTTGCATCCTATAGACTGTGTTCACTTTTTTTGCTAATTTTCAAGTAACGTGGGAAGAAAATTATCATTGAATAGATGAGGGTGGAAGATGCTCAGCAGCAAAGCTTCTGCACTCTGTGCCCATAAATCAAAATGGTTCATAGCCAAGATAGCTGTCTGAGTATGATATAGAGCAAATTGCCACTGCCTCCCAGTTTGTCACAGTTTAAACTATTTCTCCAAATATATTAAGTGCATATCAAATGTGACTGTGTATGAATTTCATTTAAGGAAAATGTAAGTGGAAAGTGGGAAGACTTGTGGAAGGTGGATCTGGGTATTATTTGGATTGCTCAATATTACAGACAATGTCCCTTCTGAGGCACATGAAAGGGTAAAATAATATAGAAACAAACATTATAATGCTATGGAAATGTCATGTTTTCTAAATTATAAGATCACTATAAAATAATTGATTTTACTTCTATTAACCAACAATAATAAGATAATAGAGTTAAGAAAATTTTGGAGATAAAAAACACTAACAAAATATATGCTTGCAGCCGGGCGTGGTGGTGCACACTGTAATCCCAGTGGCTCGGAGGTGGAGGCAGGAGGATCACAAGTTCGAGACCAGAGGCAGTCTGCGTAACATAGAGAGACCCTGTCTCAAAATAAAAAATGTAAAAATATGGGCTGAAGGTGCAGCTCAGTGGTGCAGCACTTGCAGAGCATGTATATGCTTGCAAGTTAGGAATTTTGTGAAAATGTTTTTAACTTTGTTAAATCGAACCAAAAATGGAAAGCAGAATTTTCATGGTTAGAAAGATTCAAAATCATGATATGGCAAGTATTCTAATCAAACAAATATAAATACTCAATAAAATTAAAATTAAAGATTTGAACATACTATATTAAGGGACTTGATTAATACTAAAATTTATATTGAAGGGCACAGACTCCAAAAGAGCTAAAAATTCTGAGAGAAGAGAGTTAAAAAAGAATGACCCTTCCGGTGCTATGATGCAGTTTAAAGTAAGTATCATTAAAACAGTGTGGAAATAGATCAGAGGATAAATACACATAGTAGGCAAAATAAAAAGTTTAGAATTTGATACACACACACAAACATTTCTGAGTAAGCAGTCATTTTCAGGACACAACTCAGAAACCTACATGAAAAGACTCCTACTGGTTAAAGATGGAACAATTTGTGTAGCCAAATTGGTATGTGGTGGGTTGAAATGCACAAAGTATCTTTAAATCCATAAGTTCATAATAATATTAAAACCATCAGTGACTTTTTGTGGTTATTGGGGAGAAAGTTTATATTTCTGAAATTTATTAATGATAAAATGGAGTAATTATTTGGCCTTTCTCAAACAAACACTTTCCCTTAAGATAACAAAATGGTTAATGAGGGACATTATCTCACTACAGATATATACTTTTTAATAAATGAGTGATTTTCCAATTTTATTACCATCATTTCCCAAAATCTAGTAAAATATGGGAATAGTCTCTGACGAGGAATGGTTGCTACATCACATAAAACCACAAAAGCTAGCCTTGAACCAGTGTCTACACCATCCATTGTTTTTATAAAATATGGATAAGAGGGGAAAATATAAGAAAATACTACACCTAAATCAGCCAAATTCGACATACATCTAACATGAAATTTACTCATCCAGAATATAGAAATTTCTATCAAAGAAATTAAGCACAAGAAAACACTTTTCAACAAATAAGTTGGAAAATCAAGATAACAGAATGAGATAAAACAATTTAAAAAAAAAATTCTTTTAAGAGCTACCAAATAAGGAAGGCACTGTAGTACATGCTATAATCTCAGCCACTAAAGAGGTGAAAGCAGAAGTATCCCAAATTGCAAGCCAGATACAGTTTGTACAATGTAGCAAGACCCTATCACAGAATATAAAAATAAAAAATAGTGTTGAGGGTGCAGCTCAGGAGTGCAACACATGACTACCATGAGTCAGACCCAGGTTTCAATATTCTCTTCCCTGGCACTGAAACAAAACAAAAGAAAAAAACTACCAAAAAAATACAATATGTATACTTGGATCAAATTAAAGGATATTTTGGAAATTGCAACTTATGAGAAAATTGGGTAAATTTAAAACTGACTACATGATGATATTAAGTAATTTGTTAAGATTATTTTGGTGTGATA
Organism: Pedetes capensis; assembly: GCA_007922755.1. Lineage (NCBI taxonomy): Eukaryota > Metazoa > Chordata > Mammalia > Rodentia > Pedetidae > Pedetes > Pedetes capensis. The sequence continues at coordinate 4,700 of VMDO01026436.1, read as the reverse complement.
ATTTATTGTTTTATATTTTTATAAAAAGTAAGTAATATTCAGTTTTATTGGTAATTTTCTACTTGGCCTACAAAATGGGATTCATTATGACGTTTCATGCATGCATACCATTGTACATGCTCATATTCCTTCCCCCATTCTCTTCTCATGCCCCCTCCCCACTTAAGTTAAATATATTTTTCTCTAAGAATATTTCTTTGTATAAATGAAGATTATTACTCCGTTGGTATCAAGAAGTCTTAGACACAGAAACATAGACAAATACAAGTTCTTGCTCCTATGTGGAAGTTTAGAAAGTCCATTTAAATCTAGAACAGTGATTACAAGAGGCTGGGGAAGAATGGAGGGTATAGGTACAAAGGGAGGTTGGATAGTGAGTATCAAAACACATTTAGATAGAAGAAATATTTTCTGGTGTTCCATAGCACAGTGGGATGGCTGTAGTTCACAATAACCTAGTATATGTTTTTTAAAGCTCTGGGGCGGGGGGAGTTCAAAGCCTCCAAACATAATAAAATAATAAAGAAAATGAAATGAAGCTGAGTATGATGGCACAAACCTGTAATCCCAGTGACTTTGGAGGCTGAGGCAAGAGGATCATAAATTTGAATCCAAAGGTAGCTTGTACATCTTAGCAAGATTTTCTCTCAAAACTAAAAAATAAAAGGGGGCTGAGTATACCATTCAATGGTGGAGCACTTGCCTATCCATGGGTTCAACAGCCAATACTAGAAAGGAAGAATGAAAAAAGAGGGGAAGAGAAAGAAAGAAAGGAAATAAGGGACCAAAAATCACCCTGATTTGATCAGTGCATGTTATATGTATGTTTTGAAATATCACTGCACCCTATTAATATGTATAGTTATTGGATTTTAAAAATACAAACTGGTCTTAGACATAATTTTAGCATTTAGTATTGATTTGAATTAATTTATATGCCTTGTCTTTAAGACCAATAGATTTGTGACTGATTATAAAGGAAATACTTGAAAGAATATGTCTGAAAACTTTTTTCTTCCAGGTGTGACTGTAATAGAAACAGAAGCCACAGTTTATAGGTATAGAATATAGTATTCCCTGCTCTATTTTACTGTCTCTCATGACCTTAAAATCACTCAAAAGAACAAGAAAAACAAGATTATATTTAAATGTTGGAAGAACACCAAAGATTAAAAAACTGACAAAATTACATACTGTTTATATTTCCTGTTCTCATATTTTTTCTTTAGAGAAATACTATAAAATGAAAATACTAACATCAAAATAATACATCATAAACATTAAATAAAAATTTACTTATTTTACTGACAATATCATATGGCTGAAGTTTTAACAAAATAAAGAAAATATATCATTTTATATAGAGAAGTAGACTATCATTATACTGCCTGCATAAACTTATGTAATCAAATGTGATTATGCCAATATTTATCACTTAGGGATTATGTTTGATGCTGAGAAAGATCCATATAATATAGAAATAGTAAATGAAAGTTACAAAGAGAGGTTGTTGAAATGTAAAACATCTACATTAGACATATGTTTTGATATATCACAGCTTAATTCATGACAAAGTTGACAAAATTAGAAAATCAAACTAGTGTGATAAAGTTCAAATTAAGTGTCTGTATTACCTAGAAAATTCTAATTATTCCCAATATTTAGTATTTCTTCTTATGAAATCACTGTATTTTAGGGAGATAATGCAACTCTAATGTGAACTCGGTGATTAGGTGCAAAGAAATATTGAGGAGAAAAAGGAATTGATTTGAAAGTAATAAAATTAAAAATACTATGACTTTTTTGAACTGCAAAAATTTGAATTGTTCACTTTATATCTTGTTATTTGACACAATTTGGCAGATTTCTTTCAAAATCCCTTGCTTGCATATTTGAATATCATGTCATTTCACTATGGCAGAATATGATTATTTAATTCATCTATGATGGTACATTGTCTATAATACTGTATGATTTTAAAAATGAATGTCTCATTGTTATGGTTTGAATATGCAATGTCCCACTCATGTTTTGAATGCTTGACCCTAGCCGGTGTCACTATTTTGGGAGGCTCTGGAAACTTTAGAATGTGAGACATACTTGAAGGAAGTAGGTCACTAGAGACAGTGAAGAACACCCTCCTCCACACCTCCATGTGCTTTTCCTTCTAGGTACTTTGGTCACAGAAGAAAAAAAAACATTTACTAAAACAGAAAAATGGTTCTAGGACTGGGAGTTTTGTCATGACTAAACCTTTTTTTTTGTGGGAGAAATTTGGAAATGTTTGGCAATGTCAGCTAAAGAATCCCCAGAATATTTTAAGCAGAGCTTAGTGGTTAATTCTAGTGTGAGGTCAGAAGACCAGAATGGTGATAGAAGTGTGTACAACATAGAATGCGCTCATGTTTCAGGTTAACATGAGATCTCCACTGGAATTGGACTAGAGTCCATGGATGATAGGTTCTGGAAAAGAATTTGTCTATATTTTGTCTAGGGGCTGGGATTTAGCTCAGTTGGTAGAGTGCTGCGCTGCAGTCTCTGAGGTCCCGAGTTCAATTCCCAGCACCACAAAAATGGGAGAAGGACCTGGCAATCCACTCCCGAGGCAATCCTGAAACAGTCCGCCATTGAAAACCCTGTGAGGGTCACTATGAGTCGGATACCGACTCGATGGCACCTAACAACAACAACATATTTTGTCTATGTCCTCAGAGTTTGAATGAGGCTAAATTTAAAATTAATAGACTAATTAATTTGGTGGAGGAAGTTTCAAGAGAACATAGCAATGAGGCTGTTTCATAGTTATTTTTGACTTCTTTTAAGCCAATTTACAGAGAGAATTGGGAGAAAAAAATAGAGCAGAAGGATTTGAAAAACATGATGTCTGACTGCAAAGTGAGCAAATTGAAAGTCAAGGAGACAAAGACAATGAGAGTGTGATTATTAAGTAGATTAGTCCCCTTCAAGAGAAGCCAAACACTTTGTACTGGGACAATAGAGAAGACAGTTTGAGGGCATAAAAGGAATTGGCTATGCCCCATCCATCACAGGATCCAAGGTATAAAATTGTAGACTCATTCAAAAGATTTTCACTTCAGAAGAGTGTGTCACCATCATGCCCTGGTTGCAGAAACATGACCAGAGAAGTATTTCTCCACGTGTTAAGTCACCTAGGTACTCAGAGACCACGACATTCATGGCTCAAAGTGACCCATGTAGCACTTGAGCTGACAGCAGAGCTTGGTATCACCCACATTATACTGGCTTTGCAGGCACTGTAAAACCAGCATAATTCCACTGAGATTTTTGAGGAGACCTGTGACATCAAGCAATGTGTGGTAGGGTCAGAATCCACGCAAGCAGTCTGCCCTAATAGGATGTTACATGAATTTTGAGGATGAAATCTAAGCTACAGTGGAGACCTCAAGATGTTGGGTACCAAGAATGTGGACCATCTTCCCAGGAATGCCACAAGCAACAAGTGGAACCAGCCCAAGAGGGAGGCTATATGGCTATAAATAGGAAGGTCATAGGGACAAAGCTGCTCAAGCTTGATGGAGTTCACATCATGACACTACATGCCCCAGATACCAGATAAGAAGCAATAAGATTTAGTATTTTGCATGCTGGGTTTTGTTCTTTCTTTTGTGTACTCTTTCTTTGCCATTTGCTTATTCCTCCCTCTTGGATTGGGAATGTTTACTCTGTACCATTGCATCTTGGGAGTATGCAAGTTTCTTTTTAATTTTACAGGAGTTCATAGCTAAGAGATTGCTTTGAATCACAATAGAGAGTTTGGACTTAGATTTTTTTAACAATGTTGGATCTATTAAGACTTTGAGGACTCTTAGAGATGGATTAAATGTACTTTCCATTATGAGAAGGCTATGAGCTTTGGGGGATAGGTGAAAAATGTTATTGTCTGAATATGAAATGTCCTCCATTGCCTCATGTTTCAATGGTAGGTCCCCAGTTGGTGTCACCATTTGAAAGGCTCTGGAAACATTAGGAGGTGGGTCTTTGCTGGAGGAAGTAAGTCAATGAGAGCAATGAGGGGCATATTCTTGGGGGAACCTTGTCCCTAGCCCCTTCACCTCTCACTCTCTCTCTCTCCCTCTTTCCCCTCCTCTTTTTTCCCTTCTCCTATGACCTTGAGTATATCCCACGTGAGTTCAGAGACCACCTCAAAAATAGGTTCAATGCATTAGACACAAATAACAGGAGACCAGAAGAGTTGTGGCATGACATAAAAGATATCATTCAGGAAGGAAGCAAAAAGTCCTTAAAAAGACAAGAAAAAAAGAAAAGACCAAATTACATGTCAAAAGAGACACTGGACCTTGCCCTTGAACATCAAGCAGCTAAAGCAAAAGGAAGACATGAGGAAGTTAAGGAACTAAACAGAAGATTTCAGAAGGCAGCTCAAGAAGACAAAAACAAATATATTAATAACATGTGCAAGGAGCTGGAGGCAGAAAACCAAAAGGGAAGAACATGCTCCGTGTTTCTCAAGCTTAAGGAAGTGAAGAAAAAATTCAAGCCTCCAGTGGCAGTAGTGAAAGATTCTACAGGGAAAATATTAAATGATGCAGGAAACATCAAAAGAAGATGGGAAGAATACACAGAGTCATTATACAAGAAAGAATTGGTAGATGACCAACCATTCCAAGAGGTTGCATATGAAGAGGAACCAATGGTGT
>VMDO01026435.1:0-26736 GCA_007922755.1 Pedetes capensis | reverse complement strand
ATTTATATGCATTTCTGTTATTACACAAAGAAAGCCTTTATTTTAATGAATCATAATTATACTTCACTGAATATACTAAAAAATGAAGTCCCATAAACAACTAATCATTGTAGCAATTTATAACAGCAATGAAAAATCTCATCCATTTCTCCCCACTCACCAAAGCTTCTCTCATTCCCAGTGTGTCAGGTTTCTGTACGTGGGCCAGGCTGTTCTTTAAACAAATCTTCCAGCCCATACTCCATTCCTTCTGCCCAGTATGCTTCTCAAAAAATTTACAGAAAAAAGTACTCTCTAGAAATTATCTCATTCAAGTTTTCTCGATTTCTAAGCAATATGATATCACACCCGAAGATATATGATATTTTTTTGCCCTTATTTTATCCACCTCGACCTTCTCTTTCCCAGACATAAGCTACCTGAGGATGTCAAACATATTTCACTTACCTGTAAGGTTTAGTGCACAGAAAGTGCTAAATAAATATTTACTTATTTGAAAGAATCCAATAATTGGCTGAGCTATAAGCAAAAATGCTTTCATAATGTTTATGAAACTTAAGAAAAACAAACATCAGTGGAAGAGTAAATTAACTTTATTGACTGATGAAAAATTAAAGTGATAAGAAGTATGGATAGCAAAGAATAATCACTGAGTTCTGCTGGAATTCTGTATTTCTTCATTTCACTTTAAGCCAAAAGAACACAAAATTAGAGACTGTTAGTGAGCTAGCTGCTCTTAGATCCTTCAACAAAAACTGCATAGTTAGCAGTTAAACAGCATCAAATATATACATTTTTGTAACACCCTGAAAGTTTTGACTTTTGTGTTGGCTTCAAAGGCTAATGTGATCAATCACCTACACTGGTCAGATTCAGAGTTTCTTTTCCCCTTTCTGCCACCCTGTAAAAAAAAGAAATACAACAAATTACTTAGGGGCACATTTTCATTTTAATAATGAGACCAAAAGCATGAGAAAGAAGTCATTTTTTCCCTCAAATTTGTTAGAACTTTGAGTGTACATATCATTAAATTATTTTCATATGATTATTTTTATAAATGTTGTAGAAAAGTTACAGTACTTCTATATGAACCTGTTTGGCTTAATTAATAAATCATGAATATCTTATTCCTTAGCTCATTTTGACTGTGTTACAGTTTTTAAAAAAGTAAAGTTTTTGGTCAATACAAAAAACATGAACTACAAACTTAATTTGCTCCATATGATCAGCAGATTTAGTAATTCAGTTTGTTACCTTTTGGGTAATTTATAATTCAAGTTCTTAGTTTTGTTTCTATTAAACAGCATTAGAAATTTGATTCATCAGTAGACTGAGAGGTAGTTTATGGCTTAGTGCGGTGGCTCACGCCTGTAATCCTAGCGACTCTGGAAGCAGAGGCAGGAGGATAGCCAGTTCAAGGCCAAAGGAAGCCTGTGTAACTTAGTGAGACCTAGTCTCAAGATAAAAAGTAAAATGTGGGCTGGGGGTAGAGCTCGGTGGTAGAGCGCCTGCAAAACATGCGTGGCACCCTGGGTTCAAGCCCCAAGTACCACAAAAAAAAAACGGTAGATCATGCTGTTACACCTCTCGTATTGCTCAGCAGCATATGTGAATCTGTATTTAATTTGATACACATGAAACACCAAGTGTGGTGTTTGACGTGAGCCAAGGAAAAAGAAAGGCAGCTTAAGATGAAGGCTTTATACACACTGCTTTCAACACAGTGCTTTCTGCTTTACTATGATTTGAAAGCAAGCACTTACTGTAGAAATATGGAAAATACACAGAAAATGAAAATCATCTCTAAGTATATCATACTCTACCATCAATTTAAATATAAACAGTAGTTTGAAGTATTTACCTGTAATCGTATTTTTTTCTATTTATTTATTTATTTATTTATTTATTTATTTATTTATTTATTTATTTGTGGTACTGGGGTGCTGAACCCAGGCCTCACACATACTTTATAAGCTCCTGACCACTGAGCCGCACTCTCAGCCCCTTCTGTATTTTTCATCTTGAGACAGGGTCTTGCTAACTTGCACAGGGTGCCTCTGCCCCCCGAGTCACTGGGGTGACAGTGGTGTGCCACCATGTCTGGCAGTTCTTCTCATTTTTATGACCTACACCAATAGTATCTAAGTTTAGTTGATTATTAGAATCACGTAAGCAGTACTATTTTTCCATTCTCAAGTCTAGACTTTGTCGCACCCCTATTTAATTTGACTGTCCTATGTAATTCAAGCTGTTCCCAGGCAGCCCTGGCCATCATCCAACCTGGGGACTGCTCATCTATGGGAAAGCATTCCTTCAAGGGGTGGTGGTGCCAGGGCACCTCAAGCCAGACCCAGGTGCTAGTGCCGGCAGTGTCTCTTCATTCTTGTGCCTCTGTCTGGCATGTAGCTTCCTTCCTGGAATCAAATGCATTTCTACATTGACCTTCTTAAAGTAAGGGAAACAGTAATCGACAAAGTCCTCCCAAGCATGAGAACTCTCCAATTCTCCATTCTGACCACATAAAAGTGCTGCAAAGATTTATTGAAGAAAACAGTATAAACAGATTTTGTGGGACATCAGATGTATAATGACACATATTTTTAAAACAATTTATTTCCTCTTAGCAGGGAAATAAAAATGAATTTAGAAAAAACTTTCTTTAAGATAGATAACCACTATGCATAGGTACCAATGGTATGTAGCTTAAAACTCATGCTTCTCAATGAGTTTTCTTTTTAAACCTCAAACAACTAACACACAAGATCCTTTTCTTTCCTTGTTTTTTTTCTTTTTTTTTCTTTTTGTAGTACTCAGGGTTTGAACCCAGGGCCTTGCCCTTACTTTGCAACTGCTCTATCATTGAACTGCACTACCAGCCCCTTTTTATTTTTTGTCTTCAGACAAGGTCTAACTTATGCAGGCTGCCTCTGGCCTTGAGCTCATGATCCTCTTGCCTCTGCCTCCTTGGTCACTGGGATTACAGACGTGTGCTACCACTCCTGGCTCACAGGAATCCTGTTCAAAGTCTCCCAGAGGGAGTTCTCCTTTCTATACTGATCCAGGGTCAAAGCTAGGGTTAAACAACTTCTATGTTCGCTATGCTGCCCGTGGCTTTTAAGCTTCTTTACTAAGATTCCATATGCATTTTATGATTCAGACAAACATGTATGTACACATATAGATTAAAACAAGGCACTGTTTTTTTTTAATTTTTCATCTAGAAAAAATGCTAAATTCTGTCTTGTAAATGCAGAATTAATGACAGATTTAGAGAAGCACTATTCTGCAATCACCAAAATAATAACTAATGCAAATATCAATGGAGGCTTAAAACTACTGGGTGAAAAGGTTATTCACACAATGTCAAAGAATCACAGATATTGCTTATTAATTACAAAGGGGGATGAGATCTAGGAGAAGTCACAGCACCACCACAATCAAACTCGTGACGGGACAAACATCACACAGACCTTCCCAATACAATTCGAAGGCACAGGAGCCACATCATCATGTAGTTCCCAGGCCTTTCCTGAGTTACTTTAATTGGTACTGTACATATCAGTATCTAGAATAACCTTAACATTTCTAAAATGTGATTTACATGACCAGTAACAAAATGACTAATGTATCTGATGAATAAGTTTTGGCCTAAATATAGTGTATTTATTCTCCACTACTGTCCATTCCAAACATACTGTTTGTGATGAAAAATCTTCAAAGTTACAAAAGCATACCTGGTATTTAGCTAATTCTGCTTGTAATACTTTCACTTTAGATCTTTCTTGTTCTAATGCAGCATGAAGTGAAGTCACCTATAATCAAAATTCAATAAGAAAACTTTTCTTTTCTTTTTTGGTAAAAACACTAATTCTTAACACTTATTCACAATGATAAACTGACAACTAGAAAAGTAGTATCAGAGGAGAAAGTCTCTCCACAATTTCCATTAGGTACTGTACACAGCTATATATTAAAGAGAGACAGACAAGCTCACTGTCATAACAGAAAACAGAATAAGTACATGAAGGACAGAAAACTGAATTAGAAAAACATTTAAGTTCTCTCCACTCTTTCTATGTCTATGTTCACAGTCCACTAAAATACAAACTTATCTTTCCCATTTGTTCGACATAACTACCTCTCCCCATAAGATAATAAACAGAATCTTTAGTTATTTGCTATTACATAATAATAAAGTACCACTTCTGTCAGTTGCTTGCAGTGCTGATGGGCTGTATTTCTACTTAGTAAAGGTTAATAATTTAAGGCTAAAGAGCTCAAGAAAACCAGTCACATATACTCCCCAGTTCCTTACCTGTACAGTGAGTTCATTCTTGATACTTTGGGATTCGTCAACCTGCAGAAGTATTTCTGCCTTATCTTTCACTGAGAAAAAACGAGAAACAACAGTATTGTCTACACTCACCCCAATGCTTTAACAATACTTCACTGAAACAAAATCTAACTGCAGTGCAATCAGAACAGTGATTTCGTGACTTCTAACTTAATGAATATACTTCTTGTCCCTTTGTGAGTATTCTGATCATTATCACCACAGCAGTTTTTCTTTTTAATTTTAATTTTTGTGGTGCTAAAGTATTAATTGCACAGATATGATGATTAATGTTTTCATCTACACTAATCAGGGCAAGTATGCAAGAAAATCAAAATGTCACATAGGAAAAACTTTAAATACTTAAAATCTTTTTTTTTTTTTTTTTTTTTTTTTTTTTGAGACAAGGACTTACTATGTAAGCCAGTCTGGCCTCAAACTCACAATTCTCCTACCTCAGCCTCCCAAGTATTGAGATTACAGTTGTGCATCACCATGCCTGGCTGCGTTGACCAATCTTAAAGCAAGATTTAAAAGCAATGGAGAATGCTTTTTTGTTAAAATTGTTGGGGACCAGGCGCGGTGGCGCACGCCTATAATCCCAGCGGCTCAGGAGGCGGAGGCAGGAGGATCGCAAGTTCGAGACCAGAGGCAGTCTGCGTAACTTAGTGAGACCGTCTCAAAAAGTAAAAAAATGGGCTGAGGGTGTAGCTCAGTGGTCCAGCACTTGCAAAGCATGCAAGTGTGAGGCCCTAGGTTCAACTCCTGGTACAGGAAAAAAAAAAATGTTGGGGTGACTATACGAAAAGGCAGACAAAATTATTACTTTCTGACTTTTCCTATCAATAAAGCACTGTCCAAAGAACATAGCTTCTAAGGTCCTAACTCCTGAGTTGCTGGAATTGTTGATGCATGCCATCGTGCACAGCCTTCTTTCCTTACTTGACAATGTAGGTCTCACAGTTGCTTACATGCTATACAGTACTCACAGGCACCATTTCTCCGATTTCATCAGCACTGATTACAAAGGAAAACTGTCTGTTGCATTTAGTTTTACCTATTCAGGACACTTTCTCATGGGTTCATGTCTAATACTGTTCTGAACAGAAATCCTTCACACAGCTTTCAAGGTTAAGTGTCACTAGGCACATGCTCGGGAACACAAACGACTGGGAGGCATCCATGTAACATCAACCTTTTTGGACTATTTCCCTTGCTTCCTGCTGGTGACTTCTTGCCAAAAGTTGAGAGGCCCAGCAACAGTAGGAAGCACAGTGGGGAAAGGGGAAGGGAGGGAGGAGACACCAGGAAAAGCTACAGTGACCACAAGCCACCTCCTCCGACAATGAAAAGCCGAACCCAAAGCAAGATTACGGATTGTTTTCCCTCTAAATATACAAATCCAAAATTTACAAGAATTAAAATTTCAAGGGCGCCTCTTACCCAAATAGTTGTAAATGTGTATAAAACTAAAGTGCTTTAAGAGTAATGTACACTGAAAACATCATCAGGAACAATCCAGCTGGTATCACTCTGGGAAATCTCTTTATTTTGTTGAGCAGATAGATCACATATCTTGAATAGTTATCTTCAGATATTAAGCCTTAACCCTAAAAACACACAAATTACTTACTTTCACCTTCCTGAAGCATTTTCAATAATTGTGCATTTCTCGCCTTGACTTCTTTGTACTTTGCCTAATAGCCAAAGAAAAAAATTTTAATTTTTTTGAAAAAACAAATAATATAATTAAGGATTTACTATCAATTTATGAAGCTGTGAATTCTAGGCTTGTTCAAAGACATAAATCACCTTTGAAAGAAACAGGATGAAAAAATATAATCATAATTTTTGACTACTTAAACCTCCAATAAAACAGTAGATATTAATATTATAGGTGATTAAGAATTAAAGAGAAGGATAAAAGTCAGAATACTACTAAATTTTCCTGCCAATTCTTGCACTTTCTTCTCCAAATAAAACCTTTACACAATTCAAAGTAATCTGGATGAAAACCAAAAGAAAAATGTCTTCTACACCAGCACTGTCCAGCAATATATTAGAGCTTCCTGTATCTGCTCTATATCTGCCACTGGCCAACATGTGGCCACTGAGCACTAGAAATGTGGCTAATGTGACTGGGAAAATGAATTTTTAACTTTCTGTAACCTTAGTTTTTTTCTTTTATTGCAATCTGGTGCTCTGTATCACTGAGCTGCACCACAGCCGTGTTTATGTTTTTGTTTTTTAATCCTGAGACAGGGTCTTGCTAAGTTACACAGACAAACCCTAACCCTACCCTAACCCTAACCCTCCCACCTTGAATTTGTGATTTTCCTGCCTGAGTCTCCTGAGTTGCTGGGATCACAGGCATGCACTACTGCTCCTGGTTTGTGAGGTCTGACTCATAGCAACACTACATACAAGAGGCGAAACACTACCTGACACTGCCATGCCCGGCACTATTGTCAGTGCTTCTCTGCTATGCCAAAGGTTTGCAATGGCTGATTGTTCTTTAGCAGTGGGTTGCCAGGTCCTTCTCCCAAGCCTGCAGCACTTGGTGTTCCCATCCAAGTACTGCTTAGTTTCCTGGTTAGTTTCTGAGATCAGATGGGATCAGAAGCCACAGTGGTATGGTTGCAGGCTCCTGGTTTACTCAACTCCAGTTTACTTTAAACTTACCTGTAGTGGTTATTGAATTTTACAGGCCAGTTCTATACCTTCTCAGTTAAGGTTTAAGTAATCTCTTATTATTTCACTGATCAGTAATTACTGTTAAGAGTAATTTTTGGCTGACGTGAATTAGTAGTTTACTCAAATATGTCTCAACTTTTATTCCAAATGGCTTAGGTTCTTCTCATACTGTATAAATGATAAAATTATACTTATGAACAAGAAATTGTGCTCCCACACTAGCCTCCATTTTCTAGGCAGTTTTCCACCTATACTATCCAATTCAATATTTCCTGAAACACTCTTGGAGACACTGATAAACAGTTAATAAATTACTACATTAGGAAAACAACATATTTAATCTATTACAGAAAAGTAAATGCTTAAAAGAAATCAGTGTAAGGAACTTTTCACTTCTTTCAACATGGACCCATATACGTACGGAAATTATCAGATTCAAATTTTTTTGTTTTGTTTTGGTTTTTCAGTGTTGGGGATCAAGCCCAGGGCCTTATGCCTGCTGCTGGTAGGAACCATTGAGCCACAACCCAGCCCTCAAAAACTTTTTTGTTAAATGGATTTAAATTGTTTTTTTTTTTATTAGAAATGTTTAATGTACACCTTAATGTGATTCATTCTGACATGCTTTTCACTGTGACATTTCCATATACGCATTTTGATGTACATTATTCATATAGGTTCCCCCTTACCTTCCCCTATGCTTCCCCCCCCTCCATCTAAGTCTTCTCTATCTTTTACTTGGTAATATTTTTCTATATGTCCTTGGGTTTCAGTTCTGTTTAAGATAGAAACTTTTCCTGTAGTGGTCTTTGTTTTTTTCTTGTTAGAACAATTGCATGCATTTTCTAGACCATTTATATTGACACCATTCTTATCTTTTTTCCCCCTTTTATTTTGATCCGACCTTTGAATAGGATTTTTCCCTCTTATAATTTTGATTCAGCTCCCACATATGAGTGAGAACATGTGGTGTTTCTCTTTCTGAGCTTGTGTTCGTTCACTTAAAATAATTTTCTCTAATTCCATCCATTTTGCTGCGAATGACCCTATTTCATTTTTCTTGATTGCTGAATAGTATTCCATTGTGTATATATACCATAGTTTTTTATCCATTCTTCTGTTGAAGGGCACTATGGTTGATTCCATATCCTTGCTATTGTGAAAAGTACTGCATTGAACATGGTGATGCAGGTGTCTTGGTGGTATGATGACACATCTTCCTTTGGGTAAATTCCCAGTAGTGTTATAGCTGGGTCATACAGTAGATCTATTTTCAGTTTTTTAAGATATCTCCATATTGATTTCCACAATGGCTGGACCACAGCTCCACCAACAATGTAATAGTGTTCCTTTTTCGCTGTAACCTCTCCAGCATTTGTTGTTATTTGTTTTATTGATCTTGGCCATTCTTACTGGTGTAAGGTGAAATCTCAGAGTTGTTTTAATTTGCATTTCCCTAATGGCTAGGGATACTGAGCATTTTTTCATGTGTTTCATGGCTTTATTTAAATTGATTTTAAATCCTACAAAGATGGCTTTTACTAAATAGTACTCTGTCTTTAAATTGCTGATGATAAGTCAATAATGTTTATGGAGTAATACTGCACTCAGAACAGTGAACCAAAGTAAGCACCATAGTAAATATCGAGGGAGGAAGACTCCTGGGAAGCTTAGAAATGACCAGGGACAAGCCAGATAGAAACATAAATGTAGGAGGAAGACATATAGACTCAACTATAATTATATTCACTACGAATATGGAACTACACTACTATGAAATTTCCACTTTTAGGGCTTCATTCTATGCTAATATCTCACCAAACTCTAGCTCAATCCTTTTGTCCAAGGTCCAGGTTAGTAGATATGGAAGCACCTCTTATGTAAGCTTTAGTATCTAAAATCAGCTCCTAATATGAAAATTGCGAATGTGCAAAGCTACCTGTGACAATTTCCTAAATTGCTTATAAAGAGTGGCATATACAGTTTTATATGTACCATCGTGAACAGTAAATGTATTTACAAAAATATGTTGTTATTGTTGTTAGGTGCTGTCGAGTCGAGTCTGACTCATAGTAACACTATGTACAACAAATTGAAACACTCCCAGACACTGTGCCAGGCACACATCTTTTTTATGTTTAAGACCATTGTTGCAGACCCTGAGTCAATCGATCTAGTGGAGGGTTTTCCTTTTTTTCACTGATCTGCCACTCTCCCAAACATGAAGTCCTTCTCCAGGGATTGGTCCCTCCTGACTACAAGTCCAAAATACGTAAGGCTCAGTCTAGCCATCCTTGCTTCCAAGGAGCACTCTGGTTGTACTTCTCCTAGGACAGACCTGTTGGTTCTTTTGGAAGTCCATGGTATATTCAATATTCATCTCCAGCACCATAATTCAAAAGCATCAATTCTTCTCCTACCTCCCTTATTCACTGTCCAGCTTTCATAAGCATATGATATAAGACTGAAAATACCATGGCATGAGTCAGGTGCACATTGTCTTCAATGTAACATCTTTACTTTCAACACCTTAAAGAGGCCTTTTACAACAGCTTTTCCCAATGTAATGCATGAGGCTGAGGTATAATCCATACTGAATACTAGTAATGAGTAGTTTACGATAAACAGCATATATGAAATGTGTAATGCTCATACTAGTATTTTTGGTCATTTTTATTAAACTCTTTATTAAATAGAGCATCAGCAGTGAACTCTAATTTTACTGTAATTATACAATTAGTTTCTTCCTTATTTTTGCTTTTTTGCAGATCTGGATAAAATAGAAGGTATCACTGTGGACTGGATCAGAAATACCCTTTACTGGACAATGATGGCCACAGGAAAACCATTAATGGGGCCAGGCTGGAAAAGGCTTCTCAGAAGAAAAAGACATGTCTAGAGAAGAAATAGCCCAACCCAGAGGAACTGTGGTGGATCCAGTTGATGGGTCTGTAATAGTGCATCAGCTGGGTACATAAGGAAAATGACACAGATATATTTACTTTTTACATATTTTTTTTTTGTTGTTAGGTGCCGTCAAGTCGGGTCCGATTCACAGTGACCCTATGTAGGATAGAATAGAACACTACTCAAAACTGTGCCATGCCCTAGACTATTGTCAGTGCTCCTCTGCTACTCATAGGGATTTCAATGGCAGATTGTTTGGGGGAGTGGCCTGCCAGGTCCTTCTCCCAAGCCTACAGCACTTGATATTCCCAGGTGGTCTCCCATCTGAAGACTAACTGGTCTGACTTTGCTTAGCTGTTCCAAGATCAGATAGGATTAGATGCCAGGGTGTTATGCTGTAGACCTTTACATATTTAGCAGTGATCAATTTTATTTAAATTCATATTTATAGGTGAATTCATACATGAATGGTCTGATTGGAAAAAGTTACTCATTTATTGATTTGCTCTCTTAGAGACTATACTAAATAAAAATGACAAAATACACTGAACAAATTATATAGAGGATATATTACTTGATTTATTCAAACACTATAATTCTTTACTTTAGACAGCCAGACACCAAGATAAATAATTCAGAGAACCCATCAATTTAATTTTTTAAGCTATTGAAATTTAACGGATTTTGAAAATAGCAAGTGTTTTTGTACATTCACTATGGACCAGGCATTCTGTTAAATAAGTTACTATGCTTGTATCTATAATCTTCACAATAATCCTTTAAATTAGTTGCTATTTTCATCTTTTTTTTTAATAAAAGAGAAACTGATCGTTGCTCTGTCTTATCTGTTTTGAGACAGTCTCACCACTGAAGCCAAGACTAGCCTCAAACCTGTAATACTCCTGGTTCAGCCTCTGAAGTGCTGGGATTACAGTCATGCACCAACACACCCAGCTAGTATTTTTAGTACTGTGAAAAAGAGAACATATCAAATTGATACACTTAAATGCACATATGTTGTGACCCCACTGTATCATGTGCTATATGCTTGAACATAAAACCATTTAAAACAATCAGAACAAAATGAAATCTATGAGTGCTCATCTCTCCATTTCAAAATATGCTCTTCCTCTTAAATTCACTGTTTTACCACTTGTAACTTCTCATGTCACTTCTCCTCTAAAGACTTTTACTGCCCTTCTAGTCTAAACTCCAAAAGGCTTCAAATTCTCACTCCCACGAACATCTCCAATCTCACCTTCTACAGCTTCTCATTTCTGTGCCAGCAATAATGTAACACTGTGCTTCCTTTTAAATTTTAATTTTGTTTAGTATTTCGGTATTTGGGAGTTGAATCCAGAGCCTCACACATACTTTGGAAGTGCTCTGCCACTGGGCTGCACTGCCAGTCCATTTTTAATTTTGAGTCAGGGTCTTGCTAAGTTACCCAGGCTGCCTGTAGCATCGAACTCATGATCCTTCTGCATCTGCTTCCCAAATTGCTGAGATTCAGGTGGCACCGCCATGCCCAGCCGTGTTACTTCCTATCATTCTCATGCCTTTGTACATACTATTTTCCTTACCCAGAAAAATCATCTTTTCAGTGAAATTCTCACCAATTTTCAATAGCAGGAACTCATTTCTTTCTGTACTCTGGAGCACTCTAGCAAATCTCACCTATAATCCCTACATTGTATTGCAACTATTTACATGTATATTTTCCCTTTAACTCATCTTTATATTTTTTGTACCTAAAACAAAAGCAAAGGAAAACAGAAATGAAGAGCTATGGAAGATAGATATGTGAAGCTGGAAAAGGCTTTAACAAAGATGATTCTTAAAGGCATGAAGAAAGGAAGAAGGCAATATAAAAACTATCAGGGCTGGAGCTTGTTTTATTTTTTCACTATTACATATCCTGGGCCCGGGAAGTACCTGGCACACTGCAGGTACTCAATAAATAAAATCTTATCTTATCTTTTCTCTTTTTTTTTTCTTTTCTTTTTTTTTCAGTACTGGAGGACAGAACCCAGGACTTCCTACATACTCTGTAAGTGCTCTACCACTAGGCTGCACCCATACTCCATTTAAATTTTTTTTATCTTGAGACAGGCCTCACTAAGTTACATAAGCTACAGGTGGCCTCGAGTTTGCAATCCTTCAGCCCCTGCCCCCCACGGTGCAGGGATTAAAGGAAGGTGTCACTGTGCTCAACTATCAACAAATAATTTTTGAGTGAACTAACATTAGTCAAAAGAAAAGAGTGATGTTTGAGATGAATAAGAGATATTTTTAAAAGCCTACAGGAAGAAGTAATAGAGTAATAGGTATATTTGTGATTAAAATCAAATTGTGTACATAAGTATTAGTGGGGATGTGGAGAAATTAGAACCCTTCTTTATTGCTGGTAGGAATGTAAAATGGTACAGCTGCTTTGGAAAACAGTTTGGAGGTTCCTTAAGAAGTTAAACAGAAACAAAAAAGAAATAAAACAAAGATAAATTCTTAAGATTTTTTTAAAAAGTTAAACAGAATTGTCACATGATCCAATAATTCCACTCTTAGATATATCCCCTAAAGATTTCAAGGCAAGGGACTCAGACACTCGTACACCAACAAACAAACCAAGCACACACATGATGGAATCTTATTTAGCTATTAAAAGGAATGAAATTCTGACAAATGCTACAATGTGGATAACCCTTGAAACCATTATGCTAAGTGATATAAACCAGACACAAAAAGACAAATATTGAATCATGCTACCTCTATGAGGAACCCAGAATAGACCAATTCACAGGGATTAGAGGCTGTGAGTACTGCAGGTAATGAGAATGGAAAGTTGTTTAATGGGCACAGAGTTTCTATCTGGGATGATGAAGATGTTCTGGAAGTAAAGAGTGGTGATAGTTATATAATAATGGGAAGGTTCCTCCCATTATTTCCTCATGCCACTCTATCCTATACTGAAAGGTATAGGTTCCTCATGCCACTCTATCCTATACTGAAAATGGTTAGATATACTACTCAGACTTAAAATCATTAATCAGTTAAAAAAATCTAAATAGCAGAATGACTATTTCTATTAACTTAATATTAAAATATGTGTATATATAAGAAAACCAGAAAATGTGTAAATTTATAGACTTATTTTCCTGTAGGGAGAAGAACCCGGCCACCCACTCTCAAATAACAATCAGCCATTGAAAACCTTATGAATAGCAGAGAAGCACTGACAATAGTGTTTTGGCTATTGTACATAGGGTCACTATGAGTCGGACAACGATTCGAGGGCACCTGACAACAGCAACAGCATTTTCTTGCAGGAGTAAATGGATACAAACCTCCCACTGAGTAACCACATTTTTCAGCTTCTGGATCTCGGCATCTTTCCTTTCAAGTTCCAACTTTAGTCTTTCAATTCTTCCATCTTTTAGAATGACTTCCTGAAAAAAGAAAAACACTGTTTTAGGACTAAGATTGTTCTGTCAATCCTGATTTACACTATTCCTTTGTGAAAAGATTGAGAGGAAAAAATCCTGACTTGATTTTCGTAGACAACCTTAAACTATTAACTGTATTTTAATACTGACTCGATTATATGATCCCAATTATATACAATGAGAGGGGAATAAGATTTTTATGATTAGTCTTTAGCTATAAGTATACTCAGGCCTCTGAAATATTTCTTTTTTTTAATATGTTTTAAATTTTTTAATTTAAAAAAAAATTTTTGTGGTACTCGGGGGCTGAACCCAGGACCTTGTGCATACTTTGGGAGCACTCTACCAGTGTGTTGCCCCCCCAGCTCCCTTTTTAAATTTTTATCTTGAGAAAGGGTCTCAGTAAGTTACCCAGGCTGTCTCTGGGAGGCAGGAAGAAGATGTGATCTTCCTGCCTCTGCCTCCTGAGTCGCGGGTGTTACAGGCATGAGCCACTGCATCCAGCAGAAATGATATTTCTGTCCTAGAATAAACTTTAAAAGTGTTCCATGACAAGTTGCTGTTACTGGTATATCTTGAAAATCCTTGTCATCTTGCATTATATAAATTTAAATGTAAAAAGCCACCCCAAAGTACATACTACAGACGTTATAAATTAGTTCTATTTACCTAAAGAATACATGGCAACACTGATGTATTCCACAAATACTCACTGAGTAGCCAAGTGTACAATGGTGAACAGAACTGAAAATGTTCTTGCCCTCATGGGATTTGTCTATTAGAGGAAACAGGTTTTTACATAAACAAACACTTGAATTAAAACCCAAGGTCTAAGCCATGAAGAAAAGAGCTACACATAGTGCTACAAAGAGAAGGAGAACAGAGGCTAGTGTTGCTGGAGCACCGAGAAGGAAGATGGGCGATGACGGCTTTGAAGCCAGGCATGCGGATGTAGGACTGTAGTCCCAGCTTCTTGGGAGGCTGATGGGAGGACTGCTTGAGCCCATGAGTCTGAACCAGCCAGGGCAACACAGGAAAACCTTATGGCTAAATAAATAAGAACACACATCAATACAGAAAAAAATAGTTGTAGAAAATCTTCAATGGTCTCATAAATTTGAATAAAACAGAAGCATTAAAGCATTTTGAACAGGACTGTATGTTTATGTCAGATCTGTTTGTTAGCCCCTTTAAAAGTTGTGTGGAAAATTAACTGGAATAAGACAGGTAGGAAGATCTTGTAATAGCTACTGTAACTCCAGGTCAGACAAGATTACACCTTGCATAAGGGTGAACCAGCATAAATAAAAGAAATGTATCTAAGAAAATATTTGGAGGGAGAACCAACAGCATTTGAATGAGAGGCTGAGCATGGCAGTGAGGAAGATGTATACTCTGAGCTTTAGTTTAAGGACTAAGATGGACAGATCAAAGTTAGAAGGACACTACTACTAGGCTCCAGAATCTCACTTCTAGAAATTTATCTCTCATGTTTAAACAGGAAGGGGGAAGTTTCTATGAAACTGTGCACTGTGGATTTACAACAAAAAATAAGATATCACTTTAAATGTCAAACAGCAGGACATAGGCTAGACATATAATAAAGTCACACAGTTGAAAACTCTTAAGTCACTAAATGTGATGATACAGAGCTACAAAATATATCTGCATGATCCCCAAATCATAGGTGCAAGGAAAAAAATTGGAATGACATATACCAACATTTTACTCATAACTAAGATTTAACTTTATTGTTTTTAAATTTCCTTCTATCAAAATTATTTTATTCTGAGTATATAATCATGGAACAATATAAAACACTTGTTTTGGTACTGGCACAAAAACAGTCATGAAGACCAGTGGAACAGAACTGAAGACCCAGAGATACACCCACACATCTAGAGCCACCTAATCTTTGACAAAGGAGTTAAGCACGCAAATTGGAGAAAAGATAGCCTCTTTAACAAACGGTGCTGAGAAACTTGGAATTCCACCTGCAGAAAAATGAAAACAGATCTGTACCTCCCAATCTGCATGAGTTAATTCGAAATGGATAAAAGACTTCAACACAAAACCAGAAACTTTAAAATTAATGGAAGATAGGCAACACACTCCAACACATAGGCATAGGAAAGTATTTCCTTAATAAGACTCCAATTTCTCAGGAAATTGCATCAAGAATAGACAAATGGGATTACATGAAATAAAAAGCTTCTGTACAGCAAAGGAAATAACACCATTAAGGAAGACTCCACTGAATGGGAGAAAATCTTTGCATCCTACACATCTGAGAGAGGACTAATTTCTAGAATTTACAAAGAACTCAAGAAAGCAAATCCCATGACAAAAAAAATAATAATAATCTAACACACAAGCGGGCAAAGGAACTGAACAGATAGTTCTCAAATAGAGAAGTTCATAAGATCATGAAGCACATGAAAAAATGCTCAATATCCCTAGCCATTAGGGAAATGCAAATCAAAACAACTCTGAGATTCCACCTAACTCCAGTAAGAATGGCCAAGATCAATAAAACAAATAAAACCAAATGTTGGCAATGTTGTGGAGAAAAGGGAACCCTCTTGCACTGCTGGTGGGGCTGTAAATTGGTTCAACAACTTTGGATATCAATATGGAGATACCTCTGAAAACTAAAAGTAGAACTACCATATGACCGAGCTACACTACTACTGGGAATATACCCAAAGGGAAATGAGTCATCATACCACAGAGACACCTGTATCTCCAAAGTCAATGCAGCACTTTTCACAACAGCAAGGATATGGAACCAACCAAAGTGCCCATCAACAGAACAGATAAAAATATGGTACATATATACAATGGGATACTACTCAGCCATTAAAAGTGAAATAATGTCATTTGAAGCAAAATGTATGGAACTGGAGAACATCATCTTACTCAAACAAACACAAGCTCAAAAAGAGAAATACCGTATGTTCTCACTCATATGTGGGAGCTGAATCTTATTTAAAGGAAGAAAAAAATCCTATACATAAATTGATATATAAAAAATGTACAATTAAACTTAGTGATGAAGGGACAATATAAAGAGTAGAAAAAAGGAGGGAAGGAACTAGCAGAGGGAAGCCAAGATTGCGGAAGGTGGGATGGGGAATAGAGTCAATGTAGAGGGACAAAGGGGGAGAGGATGCAACTTCATGAGTACATTGGAAAAGTAGCAGAATATAACACAAATATCTATTTGAGTTTTACTACATATTAGCCATAAGGCTCCATAAATCTTGTAGGTTGATGAAAGTGGTGCCAGAAGTAATGTAAAGGATGATAATGGAATATGCTGCATTACTCTGTACCCCATCATCATTTACTGATAAAGGAAGATAAAAAAAAAATACTTGTTTTGAAAATAATGAAACCATACAAGTATGTTTACAAATCTAGAATCTAGGTGAATTTTGAATATGATTATCTATCATCTTTGAACAGGAAAGCCCTCCTGATACTAAAGGAAGAAAGCAGAGAAGCAAAGAGATGTGACTTTATAAAAATCTCAAGATGCCGCAACAAAAATGAGGAAGTAAATGAAAACCTGTGAAGATTACTTGTAACCAGTAAGACAAATAAATAGGAAAAATATGCAACCTCACTAGTAAGCAAAGCAACATTTTATCAAATTGGTATATTTAAATTCTTTTCTTAGTGTGCATTATTAGTTGAAGGCAATTCACCTATAAACTGAATTATTTAATATATTAGAATTACTTAATGACCTGAATATGCTCAAGCTCTGTATTTACCTAAAAAAAGTGGTTCATATAACACTTTCCACATTATTGACGGAAAATATTTATATCTATAGAAAAGTAAGACCACATCAAAATATCAACAGTTTCCTGTAGGTGAATGAGGTCAGTGTCATTTCCCTGTCACAGCTGCAAACTGGGGATGACAAGGATACCCACCGACTTTCCAGTTAACTGTGGAAATTGAGATGGTGTATTTTAAGTACTTAAAATAGTGCCTGGCATATGATATCATCTTCTCAAATATTTATTTTTTACTTTTGTTGTTTCTTCATTTCACTTAGTAGTTTCTAAAATTTCTACACCAAACACATACCACTTTTTGAAACAGTCATATGATTTTCTTCTACACTCATTTTTAATGGAGTCCTATATTGAAAGAAATACATTTAAAAATTATCTTCTAAGTAAAAGATAGTATACTAAAATGAGGAAGAAAGGATGTTTAAGATAGAGTTTATGCCCACAGGGACTTTGCAATTTGTTAAAAATTATAAAATGTGCCATGAGAAAAATAAAACACTATGCAGTATCCAAAAGGAAGGAAAGATCATACACCATTTTTCTGGTTTTGGTGTTGGGGTTAGGCTGCAGATGAAGAGAGAGCTTCAGGACAGAAGTGTGAAATGAACCCAGAACAGAGTGGGGAAGGGCTGTGTGTGAGTGGTTATGTGATGGGGATGGTCTGCTCCAGCTACAAGAAAACCTGGAAGAGTATACATAGGCACTATCCTGAAAATAACGCTCCCAAACTTATTTTACAGCTACTCACAATAGAAATGTTTTATCCCATGACTCAGGATGCACATACATGCCATGTATATCTGTGCATATATGTATGTTTTTCATGTACACAGACAGATGTACATAGGAAGGTAGTTCATAAAATACAAATGTCACATACTCTGACATTTTCTCCTGTCTCTTTTTTGTTTAAGTGCTGATAACAATCTACTAAATGAAACCAAATGCTGTGTCAAGAATGGCAGAAGTAGGGTTGACTTTTTTCACATTGAATAATTCCTGTTATATTAATGCGTGTACAATTAATAAGTATTCTAACTTTGGCAAAAAGAAGAGTTTCCTTTCTCTAAGGCAGGAATGCAGCACGGAGAGAAAGGTGGTACAGAAAGAGAGAAGCAGAAAATTTTAAAAATAGCCTCAATCTTCCCCCCATTATACTAAATGACATACTATGACAAAACTAATTTTTTAAGTTTATGAACTTCTATATGCAAAAGAATTATATAGATAGGTACGTAGAAAGATATAACAAATGTTAGGTAAAAGTAAAAACAGCCCAATATACAGATGAAGAATTTGAACACTCTGTGAGGAAAGGTTGAGTATGTTATTAGAAACCAGGAATGAGTCAATACTAGAATACACCTAGATTGTTTTCAATAATTAACTCTCTCTCTCTCAAAACAAACAAAAAAAAGATTTTGAATATTACCAATACTGTAGCAGCACCCATGTGCCTCTCCCAGACCTATGGCTCACTCCTAAGGATACCCATGGTCATGAATGTTTTGGTGATCAGCCTTTCTCTTTTACTATCAATAGATAGACAGATAGATAGATAGATAGATAGATAGATAGATAGATAGATAGATATCTCTGTGTATGGTATTATATTTCCTCTTCTCCTTTTTTTTTTTTTTTTTTTTGAGACAGTGTCTCAATGTGTAGGCCAGCCTGGCCTCAAACTCATGACCCTCCTGCCTCAGCCTCCCAAGGATTAAAGGTATGTGCACTACACTCAGATTATATTTTGACATATATATATGTGTGTGTATATATATATATGTATGTATGTATATATATATATACATGAATTGAAATGTAAGTGATTTTTCATTATATATTATGTTCTTGATATTCATCACATTGCTATATATAGCTAGAATTCACTTCTACTGGTTTTGCCATCACAAACAAGTGAATTTTGAACCTATCTCCAGTGTTTAAATCCCAGGGTAGAATTTCCACAATCCAAGTCAGCCATGCCTATCATCTTCAACTTTAAAATTTAATGCCTAATTGCTTTCTAACATGGTTGTACCAATTTACATTCCCACTAGTATTATGTTATGTTGTAGTGTCTCTTTACAATTAAGTATTGTCTAATTCCTATCCACACTCTTCACCTTCCTTCCATTTTTCCTAGGCACTGCAGTGAATTTAAATTAAAACCTTACTCGCCACTCAAAAGACCTGCAAAAAATCTTTATTGTTTACTCCACAATCTTTTCCACTCTACCTTATCAATTACACACCACATTCCTCTCTGAGCCTTCTGTTTTAGTTAAATCGGTTTATTCCTCACTTGGCCCACACTTTAACCTCCTCATGTTCAAAGCTTCCTGCCCTATACGTTTCCACCTCAAACGCCACTTCTCTTCACAAAGCCATCTCCAGTCCCCACTCCTGTGGGTCACTATTGCACCATATTGGTATATCCTTTTGTTGGATTTAACCACTTTTTACCTATACAAAAATAATGATCTACTCTTGTACACTGTTTACAACATACTCCATTAAATATTTTAAATCATGATTTCTAACTTTCCTAATAATGCAAAGAAGATAGGTAACTGCATTCCAATGTAACTCAGTTGTAAACCATAAAGCTAATATTTTCTTATTATATTTGTCTGATTTCTAAGTCTGTTCACTTTCTAGTATACCATACTATCATTTTGGCTTTGTTATTACAGCATTAATACCACTTATTTAATTAAATTTATATGTCCAGTTTTTTTCTACAAAAGGAGTGGAGGACCTAAGTATTTTCAGAAATACATTAGTATCATTCTTTCTTTCCCATAATGATCTGAGATGGCTTAAATAATGAGATATAGGTTACCAAAAAGAAAATCCTTATCTATGAAAAAGAAGAAAGCAAATATGCTAACCACAAATGTTAACATGGTTGTAAGGACTCTATTATACCTAAAATTTGGCAGTTATGGCAAGACGGGAAAACATTAAATTTAAGTGCCAGAAAGTTAGAGGTTTAGAAGTACTTCAGGAAAGGCAAGGATCTTCCACTATAGGCTGAAAACAGATTTTTCATATGGAATAGTGTTATTTATAAATCATTAGAGTAAAAAGTTCTAAGCCTCAGACTTCGCTTGTGTTCCATATTACAAGACATAATAGGTGTTTAAGTTGTTGAATGACTGAGTTTACCAGTCTTCTTAGTAAACAAAGAAATAACATCCTTTCTTAAGAGCAAGAGGATTGGAACCAGGCTTTTAGAATTTGGAACAGCTACAGTAGGAATTTGTCAAAGTCAGAAAAAGATGAATCAAAGGATTGTTGACTATGGTAGATATGGGGATGTGGCAAAAATTACATAGCACTGATTATCAGATGAGAACATCAGCACCTGATTAAAAAGTATTTTCCAGCAATAACTGTTGGTTCAGGAACTAAATTAAAACACAGAAGGTGGCCAGTACTGACAGCCAAACTGCGTAATGGCAACCTTCTTCTGTAAAGGACCTCACGGTAAAAATTTTAGGCTCTGTGAGTTATATATAGCTTCAGTTGGTCTCTGTCTCTCTCTCTCTTTTGAGACAAGGTCTTGCAATGTAGCCCAGGCTGGCCTTGAACTCAAGATCTTCCTGCCTCAGCCTCCCAAGTACTGGGATTACAGGTGTGAGCCACCAAACCCAACTCTCTTCTACTTTTTTAAAAGCATTATTTCAAATTATGTCAATACCATTCTTACCTCATGGTTCGTAAGAAAACAGACCACTTACTGGGTCTAACGTGTGGGCCATGGCTTGCCCTATCATACAGGATAACCTAACTCCTTAGTTTCATAGAAAAAAATATCTCTAAAACCTAAATCCGATCTCTTTCTCTAATCCTGTCATCCCACACTCACTTAACCCCATACTTCTTGGTTGCAGAATTTTTTGTTTCCTGAATATTCAGTCAAGGGCCTTTCATAATGAGTCCTGTTTTTGCTGCTTTAGTCTTTCTCCACTTTTCAGTGTATACGTTTATTCATCACTCATGTCCATCCCTAATATCACTGCTTGTGCACCCGTCACAGTCTCCCCAAGCACTGATCTTTTATTTATTCTATTCAAAACCTCTTTTTTGTCACTCCTGTCTCCCTTAGTCTTCATCAGTCTGCGTGGCAATCTCTCCACAGGTGTACCTCCCCATGTCCCCGCTACTCTGAGCGTCCACGAGAAGGAAGGTGTCGTGCAATGTGGTACTCTCTCTTCCACATCAGTGCCTGACTATACATAAAAATACAGTACATATTCGATAAATATTCATCCATGAATGAGCTACACAAATACTTTTTAATGAAAATATATTTGCAGAATAATGACTAAGATAATATCTTAAAGCTATTAACTTTATACAATCATAGCTGGGTTCCACTGCTTACTTTTTTAACGAAAAGAAAATCTGCATTTTATTTTCACTGTGATCTTAAGAGAATTTTCTATTTTACATGCCTGGTTGTGTTCATGAGCTGTACAATTATCTGTTCCATTACATTCTGTAAGCTGTTCTCTTCTTTTTTCTCTAGTAAGTATTTTATGAACATCATCTTCCAGTCTATTGAAGAATCCTCCATCATATGATAAAGTCTGAGAAGAACTCAATTCCTGTCAAAAATGAATTATGATTTACTATAATTCAACACAAAAGTGTATTCATTTAATAAACCTAGTCAGCCACTAGAAGGATAAAAGAGGAAAGAAAAATGATAGCTAAGAGATAATCACTCAATCCTCTAATTGTATCTTCAGAAGATGAACAGTAGAGACAAATTTGCAAATGTGTTCTCTTTACTTCATATTTTTTCAAGTTGGATACTGCTTCACTTTTTGTTTTCTGAGATGAGGTCTCACTACATAGCCCAGACTGGCCTGGAACTCGTGATACTCCTGTCTCCAAGACAATGGGATTACAGGCATGTACCACTATGTCCAGACTGTTTGACTTAAATTTTTGTTATTCATATGCCATACAATTCAACTGCAAGTCAATGTTGTTTCAAAAGTATATCCAGAGTTATACAACCATCACCACAAATGATTTTATAACATTTTCACACTCCAAAAGGAAACCCCATACCCAATAGCAATCACTCCCCATTTCTTCCTCATATCTCTCTGGCCCTGGGCTGTACAAATCTACTTTCCATGTCTATACAAATTTGCCTATTCTGGACATTTCATACAAACAGATAACCCAACCTGGTTTTTGTGCCTAGCTTCTTTGACTTAAAAAAATGTTTTCAAGTTCATCCACATGAAGGTATGCATTACTACTTCAGTCCTTCTTTATTGCCAAACAATATCCCATTCTACACTTTATTTCTCCATTCACTGGCTGATGGACTGGTTGAAAGCTACTATGAATAATGCTGCTGTGAATGCAGATACACAAAACGTTTGTAGACATGTTTTTAATCCTGGTGGGTCATGCAGTCTAACATATATGCCTCTTACCACTCAGTACCACACTTTTCATGATAGGCTTTATAGTGCTAAATCTTTTGCACTGCATTTAAAGGTAATTTTTACATATATTGTACATACTAATAAAGATAACATTTTAAAGAGCTAAGATTTTATCATTGTCTATCCAATTATCACTATTATCCAATTAGAAGTTTCTCACATTTTCCAATAAAAGTAGTATTTCCCCTCCAACTTTTTGTTATGAACACAGAGACTAAAGAAAAATGTTCCCCTCATGCTGATTTTGCCTATGTCCCACATTCTTAGGATAACAATTTTACTGATCCCAACTGTATTTGTGAGCAAATGATAACAGTTCACTGACTGCTCATCCTTTTCCCTTCACATTACCTGAGAAAGTGAAATGTCTGAAAGAAAAATTTACTTGTGTATCTGTGCTGATCAGTACAAACTGCATTAAAAACATTTGTACAGTACTTTATATTTTGCAAAGCACAAACATCCCTTTACTCAAATCTCACAAACACCATGAGAATTTGACAAAGTATTATTTCCCCACCAAGTAATTATAGCTTTGGGAATGCCCATGAATCACTGCTAAGTGGTATAGCTATAACATATATTCTCAAATCTAATCTACAGCCTTCTAATACTTTTAGAAGGCTACAAAATCATATGCAGACTGGAGAGCTTTCGATCATAAATCCAATCTGCAACACAAATCTAATCTGAATCAGATTTTGCAGTCCTCTGAAACTGTCCAAAGGGTGCAGATTAGATTAAAAAATATATGGTAACTCTAAATCTACTGCGTTATAAAACACTTCCAGTTATGTCCTGATAAAATTTCATTTTAAAGTACAAAAATGCTTAAAATACTGTTGAGCTTCTATAGCAAGAATAGCAAGCTGTTAGCAACTAATCAGCATCTGGATTTCATGTCATTAAAGATTGTGGCTGCACCCAGTGTCCACATAATCCAGGATTGGAGTACCCATATGTAGTAGGTGAATTTGTTGTTGTTGTTGTTAGGTGTCGTTGAGTCAGTATCCGACTCATAGCGACCCTCATAGGGTTTTCAATGGCTGACTATTTCGGGATTGCCTTGGGAGTGGATTGCCAGGTCCTTCTCCCATTTTTGCGGTGCTGGGAATTGAACTCGGGACCTCAGAGACTGCAGCGCAGCACTCTACCCACTGAGCCAAATCCCAGACCAGTAGATGAATTTAGTGTTATGTAAATTACATAACTCAATAAAGCTATTTAAAAAAAAAATACCCATGACCCCATCCTTCCTCTTGGAAGCTAGATTACCTACAACCTGTGCTGCTAGCCCTTTGTACTCTTCCCCATGCCCATTCTCACTGCCTCTGCAAAAATAGCTGCTACCCTGAGTTTAGTGTTTATCATTTCCATCTTTTTTAAAAACAAATATATCTTGGGCTAAGGGTGAAGCTCAGTGGTCCAGCACTTGCAGAGCATGCAAGCGCGAGGCCCTGGGTCCAACCCCCAGTACGGCAAACAAACAAACAAACAAACAAATCCGAATATATCTCTAAACAATAAGTTCATTTGCTTTTTCTTCATCCATATACTCCATATCTAGACTTAACAATTGTTAAGGTTTTCCTATATTTCTCTTTCCTTCTTCTTTGGCACAGGTATTTTACAATAAAGATATCACAACATTTCATCTCAAAATTCTTTCACATGGAGCTATAAAATATAAATTTTCCAATTTAACCATATTATCACACCAAACAAAAATCATATTCCTTAATACCACCTTATACCTAGGTCATATTTAAATTTCTTCAACTGCAATGAAATGCCTGTTATTGCTAATCTAATTAAGGCCTGGACATTGCATCTGGTCATTTCTCAGTTTCTTTTAATCTAGAATACCCCCCACCTTTTCTTCTCAATCACACTTTCTTGTTGGAGAGATTTGGTCAGTTGTCCTACAAAATATTCATCCCTTCGATTTGCCTGATTGCTTCCCTCAGGTATCACTTAACTTGTGCTTCTAAACACTGTATCTTCTACGAAACAGAAGTCAGACCTTAAGGTTTGATTTACATACAGGCTAAATACTTTAGCCATCATACCAAATTCTGCTTAATTTTAAGGATTATAAAATTGGTACCACTCTGAGAAAATCTTAAGACTTGTTTTCCATCAGACATTCTCTTTTGGATCATCCATGCTATCTCTTAGAAGTATAAATTCATTCATTTTCATTACTGCATAAACCTTTGTGTGATTACACTAACATGTATCCATTCTACTGAAGATCAACATTTAATTTTTTTCTCAGTTTTTTCCTTGGGGAAGATGAAGGCTGACTCAGCCATCACACACATGAACATTCCTGAACATGGCTCCTAGGAAGCACATGCAAGTTCCTCTAGGGCATGTGTAAGTATGGGTGGATCGCAAAATCTCTCTTTATATCAAGGTCAGCAAACTACAGCTCAAAAGGGACCGGCTGCCTTTATTTCAAACATAGTGTTACTTGAGCACAGACATACACATTCATTTAAGTAACATATGGGTACTTTTATACTACAGTGGCAGAACTGAGCAGTTCTGACAGAGAACAGATGCACCTCAAAGCCTATAATATTTGCTAGCCGGCCCTTTACAGGAAAAGTTTGCTGACTCCTGGCTTCCAATTAATATTCCACTCTACAAGAACAATAAATTTATGCAGGGGCTGGAGTTTAACTTGGTTGGTAGTGTGCTGCTCTGCACGCTCTGAGGCTCTGGGTTTAATGCCCAGCACCGCAATAAATGGGAGGACTTGGCAGCCCACTTGCAAAACAATACCAAAAAACAATCAGCCAGTGAAAACCCTATGCATAGCAAAGAAGCACTGCCATAGTGCCGGGCATGGCATAGTGCTGGGGAGTGTTTTGTTCTGTTGTACATAGGGTTGCTATGAATCTGACCCAACTTGATGGCACCTAACAACAACAAACATTTGCACTAATTTACATTCTCACCAATATAAACTGATCTGTAACTACTGGATCTACAACCTTTGAATGTTAGTATTTTCAAGCTTCATAATTTTTCCTTGCCTGGTGGGTGAGGGAAAAGAGGGTATCTCAGTGTGATCTTAATTGACACTTCTATGATTAGTAGTGCCTGCAGCCATACCACTGTGGTATCCAATCCCATCAAATCTCAGAAGCTCAGCAGGGTCAGGCGTGGTCAGTATTTGGATGGGAGCACCAGGTACTGTAGGCTTGGGAGAAGGACCTGGCAACCCATTCCCAAAAAGCAATCAGCCATTGAAAACCCTATGAATAACAGAGAAACACTAACAATACTGTTGTATGTAGGGTCGCTCTGAGTCGGACACCAATTGGATGGCACCTAACAACAACAACATGATTAACAATAAAGTTGGGACAATTTGTCCAATGGTTTTGCTACTCACATTTCCTGTTCTCTGGAATGCCTGATGGATGCTGCCTCTTTTTTATATTTCTATCCTGTGAAACAGTAACCAACTGACTTGGAGTCTTTTCTGTACCCAGATACTAACCTTTTATCAATTCAGTGTTTTGCAAACACCTTCTTCCCATTTGTGCCTTCTCTGTTTACATTCTTTTTGGTATTTTGTGGAAAATAAGTTATTTATTTTGAATGACATCCATTTTATCAACCTTTTGTTTTATACTTAGTGTTTCCATTAAGTCTTCCCCTACCCCAGGTCAGAAATATATTCTATAGTTTCTAGTATTAAAAGTTGTAAAATTTGTCTTTCACTTATGTACCTAATCTATGTGGAACAGATTTTAGTGTGTGATAAATTGATGTTTTCCTAATATGGCTTAAAAATTGTCCCTTGGTTTTCCATATAAGAAATAGTTGTTGTTGTTGTTGTTGTTGTTGTTAGGCTCTGTGAGTCGGTATCCGACTCATAGTGACCCTCTGTACAACAGGGGAAACACGATTGTCAGTGCTTCTCTGCTGTTCATAGGGTTTTCAATGGCAGATTGATTTTTGGGAGGGGGTTGCCAGGTCCTTCTCCCAAGCCTACAGCTTCTGGTGTTCCCAGGCGGTCTCCCATCCAGGTACTAACCAGGCCCGACCCTGCTTAG
>VMDO01026434.1:0-26768 GCA_007922755.1 Pedetes capensis | reverse complement strand
TTATCATTATTTGCAGATGATATGATTTTATACTTGAAAGACCCCAAAACCTCAACCAGAAAACTTCTGGATCTAATTAACTCCTTCAGCAAAGTTGCAGGCTACAAAATTAACACACAAAAATCAATAGCTTTTCTTTATACCAGTTCCAAACAGGAAGAGAAGGAAATTTCAGGAAAGATACCATTCATGATAGCCCACCAGAAAATTAAATACCTTGGAATCAATCTAACCAAAGACCCTTCAGATCACTACAAGGAAAATTTCAAAACATTAAAGAAAGAAATAGCAGAGGACACTGAAAAATGGAAAGACCTCCCCTGCTCCTGAATAGGGAAAATTAATAAGGTAAAAATGGCTATCCTATCAGAAGCAATCTATAGATTTAATGCAATATCCATTAAAATTCCACTGACTGACTTTACAGAAATAGAAAAAATGATCCAAAAATTCATATGGAACCACAAAAGACCACATATAGCCAAAACACTTTTAAGCTGCAAATCTAATGCAGGTGGAATCACAATCCCTGACTTCAAACTATACTACAGGGCAGTGGTTGCAAAACTAGCTTGGTACTGGCACAAAAGTAGGCCCGAAGACATCTGGAACAGAATAGAAGACCCAGGTATACCTCAACACACCTATAGCCACCTTATTTTCGACAAAGGAGCAAAGCAAGTAAACTGGAAAAAGGACAGCCTCTTCAACAAATGGTGCTGGGAAACATGGTCATCCACATGCAGAAAAATGAAAGTGGATCCGCATCTCTCAATATGCACAAGAGTTAACTCAAAATGGATAAAAGATCTCAATATAAAACCAGAAACTTTAAAATTTATAGAAGGCAAGATAGGCGATACACTCCATCATATAGGCATAGGAAAGTATTTCCTTAATAGGACTCCAATTGCTCAAGAAATTGCAATAAGAATAGATAAATGGGATCCTATGAAATTAAAAAGCTTCTGCACAGCCAAAAAAACAATTAACAGAGTCAAGGAAACCCCCATGGAATGGGAAAAAATCTTCACATTTTATACATGAGATAAAGGTCTAATTACTAGAATTTATAAAGAACTCAAGAGAAAAACTCCCCCAAAACCAAACAACCCAATACACAAATGGGCAAAGGAACTGCATAGACAGTTCTCAAATGAAGAGGTCCGTAAAGCCATGAAACACATGAAAAAATGCTCAGTATCCCTAGCCATTAGGGAAATGCAAATCAAAACAACTCTGAGAGTTCACCTTACACCAGTAAGAATGGCCAAGATCAATAAAACAAACAATAACAAATGCTGGTGAGGTTGCGGGGAAAAGGGAACACTCTTACATTGTTGGTGGAGCTGTAAATTGGTGCAACCACTGTGGAAATCAATTTGGAGGTACCTCAAAAAACTAAAAATAGATCTACCATATGACCCAGCTATAGCACTATTGGGAACTTACCCAAAGGGAGATGGGTCATCATACCAGAGAGACACCTGCATCTCCATGTTCAATGCAGCGCTTTTCACAGTAGCAAGGATATGGAATCAACCAAAGTGCCCTTCAACAGAAGAATGGATAAAAAAATATGGTATATATACACAGTGGAATACTACTCAGCAATCAAGAAAAATGAAATAAGGTCATTCACAGCAAAATGGATGGAACTAGAGAAAATTATTTTGAGTGAACAAACACGAGCTCAGAAAGAGAAACAACATATGTTCTCACTCATATGAGGGAGCTGATTCAAAATTATAAGAAGGAAAAATCCTATTCAAAGGTTGGATTATAATAAAAGGGGGGGAGATAAGAATGATGTCAATATAAATGGACTAGAAATCGCATGTAATTGTTCTAATAGGATAAAAACAGAGACCACTACAGGAAAAGTTTCTATCTTAAACAGAACTGGAACCCAAGGACATATAGAAAAAAACTACTAAGTAAAAGATAGAGAAGACTTAGATGGGAAACTTAGATGGGAGGGTAAGGGGTAACCTATATGAATAATGTTTATCAAGATGCATATATGGAAATGTCACAATGAAAAGCATGTCAAAATGAATCACATTAAAATGTACATTAAAAATGTCCAATAAAAAAAAAAGAAAGAAATTGCAGAGCAGCACTCTACCACTGAGCAAAACCCCAGCAGGAGGGAAGAGGAAAAAACAATGAGGTAACAATAAAACTATAATAATAGAATGAAAACGCCATAATGAAACCCGTTATATTATGTGCTAAATAAAATAAAATTTAAAAAATTAAAATTACAAAAGAAAAATTCAAAGGGATGTCTCTCTGGAAAACACTTCTTGGTATTCTTAGAGAATTAATTGCTGTCTTTCATTCCCATTGCATTTCTGCTTTTATTTCCTTTACATGTTACCGTTGCCACATTGTATTATAATTTAAAATACATATATGCTTCTCCTATGGAATCACAACATTTAGGAAGGCTCTGTATCTAAGTGATTGATGATATAGCATCAGAATCTGAAGGAAAATTTAGGACTTAGCATTCAACCAATGCTTGCTGAAGAAAGGAAAGAAGAAAAGAGTTAAGGAATAAGATAGCCATAAAATCTTTACTGACCAGTTATATAATATTGCCTAACTCAATATCCAAACCATCTATGAAATATCTGTATACCCTTGGTATTTCACTGAGTATTGTACAAAGCAAATGAACTTAGTTGGGAATATTGTATTAGTCATTTTCTGTTGCTAATAACATAGCACTACTGATTAGATAAGTTTTCATGAGAAGACACTTATTGTTGCTCACTGTCTTGGAGGTGCATGGTTGAGGGACCATATCTGGTGATGGTCTTCTAACTGACAGAGTCTGCAAGAGGTTCAGGGCATTACTTAGCCAGAGACAGAGAGTATGCATCTATATATATGTATCTTTTAGTCACTCTCTCTCTTATAAAGCCATCACCATTCAAACATGGGAGCTGGCCCCTAATGACCTTATTTTATCCTAATCTCTACTCAGCGGCCCCATCTTTAAACACAGAAGTTGAATTAAGTTTTTACTTTCCTCGTACCTTACAATGAGAATTAGATTCCAACACAAGAAGACTTGGGAGACACAGTTAAACCATATCCAAATTATAGCAGTTATGTGTTTAGGTAAAGATAAAATTAATAACTAATCCTTATATTATGGATATAATTCTATCATTGCAGCAGTACAAAGTAGTTTTTTACCTGATTCATGAAATTTGCTTTTATAGTATCTTAGTGAATATTTATTTTTGGCAGTTAATTTTAATTTCTCAAAAACAACAATAAGCCAGGCACTGTGGTGCACACCTGTACTCCCAGAAACTTGGGAGGCAGAGGCAGGAGGATTGGAAGTTTGAGGCCAGAGGCAGCCAGTGTAACTTAAAGAGAACCTCTCTCAGAATAAAAAAGTAAAAAGGGGCTATAGATGTAGCTCAGTGTTAGAGCTCCCTAGGTTCAATCCCCAAGTACTGAAATATAAAAAACCCAAGAACAAAATTTCTTAACATCTGTCCCAAAGTAGTCAGGTCCTATGAGATTTGCTAAAAAAAGGTGTCTTGTGGTCAGTGGCAGCTGTATAATACATAGTGTATTTCCCTACTAGGGATAGAGAATATTCCATATTAAAATCTCTGAGAATGTTTCATGGTAAGGCAATCTGCTTACATTTGCTGAATCTACTATTGCATAAGCTTAGGTAATCATGGAACTTTTTCTCATGTCTAATCAATAGGATCTCATAAAACTAATGATTTGCAAAACAAGCTTGGGGAAACACTGATTAGAAGGGTAGTTTAAAGAACATCAAAATGTCACCCTATTCCCAAGTCACCAATCATCCCCTGCTTCATCGGTTCATATGAAAGAAAGGGCTAGGCCTGATAGCTACAATGATGAATATTCACTTCTAGAATCCCAAATAAATTCCATATTTATTCAAAATAGTTTCACCTAAATTTGTTTAAAGTTTCAATTGTCTGTTACTTTAAAAAATATGATGTCACATTTCTATAGTATATTATAGAACCAAAATAATATTTTTATTTTAACATGAGAATTAAGGACAGAAGCAAGATACAATTATAAAAGAACTTTCACTAAAACAACTGTCCAAAAATTAAGTGAATGAAAACTTAAAGATGTACTTTATAATCAGGAAGTATGAAATCAGGCTTTTTGATTTCATTAAGAATATGTGCTATAGCTATAAATACTCATAGTGCTGAAAGGAATTTAGAGATCACTTAACTCAGTGGCTTAATTTTGCTAGTGAGGACTTGGAGAACCAAAGAACATAAGTGACAAATCAAATATTACATGAATATTTACAGAAGTTGAACACATAGGGATGGTGATTTCCATTTCACTGCTTCCCCCTCACTTCATTTCTGACTAAGGAGTTTAAGTGCAGGAATAGTGTTCATGGCTGGAATCAAATTAAATGGATATTAATACTAACTTTATACATATTTATTTCCACATTGTCTATAACATCCCATCAGATTCATTCTCATAATTGACAGTCACTTCAGCTTTGCGAAATGAATTGGGCTGTCCTTGACTCCTTCATCATCAAGATTTACACCTATCCTGGGGAGTTGATGTCATGTTAAAAAGTAGAGACACATAGCCAGGTACTTTGGCTCATGCCAGTAATCCCAGTCTTTTGGGAGTCAGAGGCAGAAGGATCACAAGTTTGAGGCCAAAGGCAGCATGTTCAACTTGGGGAGACCCTGTCTCAGGGTAAAAAAATAAATTAAAAATGGGTTGGAGGTACAGCTCAGTGGCAGAGCACTTGCAAGGTGTGTGTGAGGGCCTGGGTTCAATCCCCAAGTACCCCCCTCCAAAAAAAACCTGTAGAAATACTGAGTCATACATTCCACAGATAAGATAATTCCAGGAATAGTTTAAAGGGACCAAAGACAAAACTGCTACACCTTAGTGTAGTAGAAACTATGGTTCTGATAAAATTGTGGATAACCAAGGTTGTACTCAATTATTTATTTATTATTTATTAATTTATTTTTGCTGTTGCACACTTTAGGTGGAATACTAGACTCTTAATCATTAAAGATATTCATTTTTAGAAATTCAAAATGCTTACATTGAATTAGGTCTAATGTAAAAGACAAAACCTCTGATATGTGAAGAGCTCTTCTAAAAGCAAAGGCAAAAGAAAACAAGATTGATATTGAAGTGGAGCCTTTCTTCAAATAGCTCCCTTCAACTGGAACTGAGGCCCCACTAAATGTGAATGATTAAAGCTCCATGCAAGATTAGAAAACCCTCCCAGATCCAGAGTAACCAGGTCACTCCTTGGTAAACATTTAGCACCACTTTGTAAACAGATAAAAATATCAAGTCGTTTTGGTGTAAACAGACCAACAGCAGGAGAAACCTGCATCCTTCTCAGATGAGACTCTGTGGGTAAGCAGAAGATAGGTTATTAACTCATTTAGAATTGCATTTGACTGGCCCCATTTAAGTGATCATTTTCTTCTGAAGTTTGTCCTACTCATTTGTTGAGAAACTAATGGAAGGGTAATAATAAATTCACTATGGCCTATAACAAACTCTAGAAAGAGCTCCATAATGTCTAGCTCTGCCCATCCTACTTTCTGAAATGACCAACTATTTTTATGTCATAACTTGAAATAGGAGTTGAACTGGGAAAATAAACAGTGACTCAGATATTCTGGAAAGACTGGGGATGATGGTACAGGGTGAAAATAAAGCCTGAACATGAGTTAAAACCACATTTTGGAGTCACAATACATCATTTACAAAATATCTCCTATATTTTAGCTAAGTGTTTAATTGTCTCCCACTCTGTTACATACTCCCACCCCACTCATTCCAGCACCCATTCCTCCCTCTGCTGCCTCACTTATCAGAAATAAAAGGAAAGTAGAGAGAGAACAAAGAAGGGATTTACTTTCAAACCTATGTGACATTGAAAAAACAAGTGGACTGGATTTAGTTTAGTTTAAATTGTCCTTGAAGACCTTTTTCACGTACACCATTATTAAACATGTATTGAGATCCTTTTATTGCTTGTTCCTCTATGACACACACAGTAGTAAAATAAGCAAAGCATGGTTCTTGCTCTCAAGTAGTACATTATATATACTCAATATATTTTTAAATTGTGAAACATTTAAGAATGTTAAGAGCATTTATACTTCTTTCTTCCTGTAATGGCAAGTAGTAGAAAAGTGCCAGTAAAGTACAAGTTAAATACAGCATTCACATGTACCTACTAATAAGCCAGTCATATGATGACATTTTGACAGTTTTTAAGAATTGTAGCTCTGACAACTCTTGAGTCCTGCCTGAACATGGCTTCATGTTCAGCTATAACTGTGGTGATGAGCTCCAGGCAGGTTGGAACCTTTGCACCAGTGTGACCTGACAGTACCTCATCTTAACTACTTATTACTTCTTCTAAGCTTTCTTTTCAGTATCTCTTCCAAATAGGTGGGACAGGAAACCTACATGAACCTCTGGCACTTGTGAATACACAACCCATAAATGCAGAAGAGTTCACACGCTGTTGGAACATTAATGCTCAATGGGGGAGTTTTCAAATCCTTAAAAACTGCTAGGAAAGGGCTTTCTTCCTTCATCCCTCAGGCTTACAGTTCTGAGATGCATTCTACAAAGGTGTTCACAGTCATAATGAAATCAGTGTCTGTTGTGATAATTCAACCGAGTTTTTTTTTTTTTTTTGGCATTTCTTTCAGCAATTCTGCCCTTACAATATAATTTTAATGGTCTAGCAAAGATTTCATACCAAGGTAAATCACTATCTTTTTCAAAGCTTCTCCTTTTTTACATTTTATTATTTATTTATTTGTTTATTTATTTATTTTTCAGTACTGGGGGCATTGAACTGAGGGCCTCACACATGCTAAGCAAGTATTCTACCACTGAGCTGCACCCCCAGTCCCTTTTTTATTTTTTATTTTAAGACAAGTTCTCATCAAGGTATGCAGGCTGCCTCTGGCCTCTAACTTGCAATTCTTCTGCCTTAGCCTCCCAAATCACTAGGATTGCAAGTGTGTACTTTGGCATCTGGGTAAAGTTTCTCCTTTAAAAATCTGCTCATAGCTATGTATATCTAAGTATTGGAAGGAAGGGAGGAAGGAAGAAATGGAGGAAGGAAGGAAGAAAAGAAGGAAGGAGGAAAGGAAGAATGAAAGAAGAATCAAAAAATATTTTTAACTCCTTGGTAGAATCTGAGAATCCAGAGACCATTTCCTATGATTAAATTTTTTGAAACAATAAAGAATTCCAAGATGTTACCTAACTACGCCTGCTTTTGTTTTCTTTAACCATCTGTTGCCTCTTTTTCTAATTTCTTGCATTCTTTTTTTCTGGCCAATTGAATGGTGGGAAATAGAATACAGAATCAGGAATGACACATGGGGAAAGGAAGGGAGTAGGGCCAATCTGAGAAGTGACCAGATACACATTGGGACACAAATGGGACAGAAGAGCATATTAGAGGTACACTAGTGAGAAAGATTTAATTTTTTGTTCATTTAAAAAATTCATAAATGGGATATATGGTGTATGTCCTCAAAATTCAGTTTTTCACTTGTTGTTCATGAAACCTTTACACATCTACTTTGTTCTCTTAAAAAACATACATATTCCATCATGTATAGATGCTAGATTTTACTTGGTCATTTCTCTTGCTGTAGGATATTTCAGCTTCTTGGAATACACATCAAACTGGAAGCACTTATTTCTGGGATAGAGACTAACACTGGCTTGGCAATCAAAGAGGATTCACCTGCATCTATAAATTTTAATGTGCTATAAGAAGAAGATATTCTCATACTATTTAGTAAATTATAAGAAATTTTAGGAAAGCTCTAATGTCAGTTCACATTAAAAGGCAGAACAGCAAGCTATGCATGAACACATCATTCTTATGTATATCTACTCCACAGGTCACACTGTATTTTTGTGACTATCTTCCCTTTTTTGTACCTCCCTTCATATCCAACATTTCTATGTTGCCTTTGATATTACTTATACTCTGATTTTTTTTTGCATGTAAAATGTTAAGCAGGCAAAAATCCGTTTCCTATGCTGTTGCTTGTTTACTTGTTGTCTCTAATTTCCACATCTGCCCCTCTATATTCTGTTTTGTACTTCTGAGGTTGCTAGTCTGCAAACCATGTTTCCCATACTTACTTCCCCATTGACTTCCTATTCAATTCTATCATTTGAAAGTACTCTCAGGAGATCAGTAAACAGGAGGAACTGGGAAATTCCTTGCTCCCAGTTCCCATGATAGTGGCTATTGCTGGCTGCACTTGGTTGATGCTATAGAAGCAGTCTTGGATGGGGTTCCAATAGGCTCAGCAA
Source organism: Pedetes capensis (assembly GCA_007922755.1). Taxonomy (NCBI): domain Eukaryota; kingdom Metazoa; phylum Chordata; class Mammalia; order Rodentia; family Pedetidae; genus Pedetes; species Pedetes capensis. Next base: position 18,383 of record VMDO01026434.1, on the reverse strand, counting down.
TTCTGAGCAGCAGCTGATGCCTCATCTTTGTGCTCCCAGAAGTCCACGTGGCAGGATCTTTGGAGAACATTGTAGATCAAGATTCTAGGGATCTGGCTTAGGGACACTAGCCAATTCTTGTTCTCTGCACATTGCTCCTTCCTTTTGTCTCCCTTGGCACTTCTTTCTTTCTTCTTTTTGTTCCTCCAGCCCTTGTAAATCCTCTGTTCAACTTCCCTTCTTCTTGAAATATTTAGCATGGTTTTATTTTCCTGCCTGCACTCATTGATACATTACTTTTGTTTCTAGCAATGTCCAAGATCATTTTTGATAGGGAAGTATTACCCAAACTACTTAACTTACCTTTTACCCCACTTTGAGACTTGTCTTCAGTAAGGAGCAATACATTCTCAATTCACTCAATACATGCTGTAGTTCATGAAGGTGACTTGAATTTAGGAAGTGTTCATCTGGACTTCATAGCCAATGACCCTATTTTACAAATGAACATAGTAAGCATGTCAATATAACACAAAAGGATCAAGATGTCAAATGGAAGTTTAGGTCTACCATCCAGAAGTTCAATACCCATGATGCAAAGCATCCAAGCATTTGAAAACATCTAGATGATTGGATACAAACTTCCAGGAAGCTTGACATTATGTAGCCACAGATTTGGAAGCCACGCAGACAGTTGCAACAGTTTTTTTTTCAGTTATACTTTTAGCTATGAAAGCAAAGTGTCTAAAATGCACATTATATTCCTGTCATGTGGATCACTGAAGCATTCAGCCCTCTATAATGCTTTTAAGGAGGACATTGATGAGTCCTCTGTGGTTTCAGAGACAAGAGGTCAGCAGTGAGTCCTGTCAGAATCACATGGCACCAAGCATAGACAACTAAAGAATGCTCAGAATACATGCATTAATATGCCACAGCTAATATTTCTGAACAGTTTGTTTTCTCAGCAGTATTTTACTATGTAGGGACCAAAAACTGTGTTTGGCTTTATAAGTGTGACATGATTGATGCTTTACTAGCAGAGACCTTTCATAAAGGAACAGATGTCTCCTGACAAGAAAGTTATTGGTACAAGCAAACTACATTATTGCAATAATGTTTAGGTTCAGACTTAAGCATAAGACAGTAGGAGAGTGTGGATGAGGGCAGTGGGAAAGAAGAGAGAGCAAGCATGAACAGCAGCATGAGATACTTTGGTCTGGATCTATATCTTTAATATACAACATTGACTTACTCTGTGATATACCAAGACAGCACAGAGTTCTCAGAAGGCTAACATGTAAGCTTCCAAAAGCCAATCTCTGCACATATTCCAAAATTTCTTGACTATGATATATCAAAATGTCATTGTGAACAAATTAAAGGTGATATTTCCCTTATTCTATCATGGCAGCCTCATGGAGTCACACAATATATGGCATACTGAATCACTTTGAATTTCACACTACTGTTAACTGTCATCTATTTTCATTACTTGTTTTAGAACAAGTAAATTGCCAGGTGTGATGGTGTATGCCTGTAATCCTAGGGCTCAGGAGGCTGAGGCAAGGGGATTGCCACAAGTTAGAGGCCATCCTGGGCTGCAGAGTGAAACTCTTGTCTCAAAAAGACAAAACAAAACAAACAATCTAGCAAACACCAGCAAACAAACAATCTAGCAAACAAACAATCTAGCAAACAACTCTGACTATGGAGAATTTTAGTAACAATAACAATTTTGTGCCTGTAGCCATAGCACTGTGGCTTCTGATCTCATCATAGAAGCTAAATAGGGTCGGGCCTGGTTAGTACCTAGATGGGAGACTGCTTAGGAACACCAGTTACTGCAGGCTTGGGAGAAGGACCCGGCAGCCCACTCCCAAAAATCAATCTGCCATTGAAAATCCTATGAATAACAGAGAAGCACTGACAATAGTGTTTCACCTGTTGTATATAGGGTTGCTATGAGTTGGACACCAACTTGGTGGCACCTAAAAACAACATCAATTTTGTATAAATGTGTGTGCATGAAAACAGAATGGAGTTTTACTATTCTAGTAAATATGAATGTGTGTGTAAAATGTCAAATTGCAAGTGGAAGTCACTACTGAATTCTAGAAGACAACTCTCACTTTGATGATATAGCATTTGTTAAGTCCAGTCCCACAATTTCTAAGACTATAGCTCCAAGAAATGATTTAAAAGAAAAGCCATGTAGACAGAAATCTCTATGGGATTTTTTTCATAAAACTCCCAAACTGGAAACCTCAAAACATCCATAGACAACTTAGTCATTAAATAAACTGTAGAATATCACAGTAGAGAGACAAGAAGTATGAAGAACATATGAAACATGAGAAAAGTTCATAAAATGAAAAGAGTAATGGACAATACAAAGTGTAGACTATATAACTGTGTGGGTTGGGGTTTAGTTCAGTTGGTAGAGTGCTGCTCTGTGCTTTCTTGAGGCCCTGGGTTCAATCCCCAGCACCACAAAAATGGAAGAAGGACCTGGCAGCCCACTCCCAAAACAATAAGCCATTGAACACACTATAAATAGTGCAGAAGCACTGGCATAGTGCCAGGAATGGCACAGTGTCGGAGAATGTTTCTTTCTATTGTACATAGTGTTGCTTTGAGTCAGACTTGACTCAATGGCACCTAAAAACAAAAACAGTTTCATTATTATCAACTTGCACAGTACATATGCTTCGTTGAATTAAGAGGATAGGTTATAGAACTAACATGCTCATTGGAAAAAGATGATAAAGGAGACTATAGCTTACACTTCAAAGCTAAATAAAACACATATGCAAAAAAGCTTAAATTTCTGTATGTGAGCTAAAGTAACAGACCTAAGTAGAATTCATCTAATAAATATGATTTAAGTTTCAGAAAAATTTGCTTTTTTTTAAACTAACCAAATACAGTTATTAAGATCCTTAATATCCAGCAATAAATCTTATGAAGTATGTCTCTATCACATGTATGGTTCCAATAGAAAAGATAATGATGTCTTCAATCATATATGAAGGAATACATTCCTTGGGCTATAAACTACTCTTAGAATATTTTTCAATAACCTAGTTTAAATCCATCTCTTATATTTATGGTCTGAATATATTCACAAAAAGTCATATTTCCTGATTCTTTCTTCCCAGGTTTGTAATTATATGCTACTGTTCTTAGTTATTTACCCTTATTCAGGATCATCAAGGTTGTATTTTAAGGAATCTTAAAGGCATTTCTACTTCTCATTACACAGCAGAGCTTTAGAATAACTTGTCATCTATCTTCTTCAGCAAGTGTCCAGCCAAGCCAAGAAACCCTTGACAAGGATGGCTTCAGTAATACCTTGAATGGTCTTGTCTTGACATGTAATATTAATTGATAGTTGTCCTTACCAGGCAAACAAACAGACAAAAAATTATTCCCAGATATGTTTAATAGTGTTTATTTTTCAATCAAAACTCTGCAGTCACTTAATTGCTTAGATATTCTCAGAATTAATAGACATTCAGTAATCCAGGAAATAGACACCCAAATCTCTAGTACCCAAAGAAGGTTTTTGAAGTCCATAATGTCTTCTGTTGTTTATACTATTAGAAGATTTTAACAGACCTTGCTAATGAATTTGGGTCCAGTTTTTCTTGTGACAACTGACAAGTATTTTTTTCTAATTTATCATTTTCTTAGACAGGAACTGTTAACATATAATATATTCTGAAAGTGCCTCAAGAGATTTTGATAGCCATCAAACTATAGTATGTTTATTCTTGAGCATTTACCAAACCAAGAAGATGCAAATGTGTTATAAAATGAAGTGTAGTATGAAGAACAGATAGTGTTTTTTGGAGATGATCTCCTGTAGATGTGTGGTTAGCAGTTACTTTTGAATGTAAAACAGACAAACAAATAAAAAAAACTTGTACATTTAAAAACTTGGACTACCAACATGTGCCAAGTTAATCAGATTCTACAGTAAAACATTGTTTTGGTAATTCCTGTGATGCAAAATTTGGGTGAAGCAATAATGATAACCTTCACCACAGTGAGCAAAAAGTTCAGAAGAAAATGTGAACATACAAACAGTGGCACCCCTGACATTGCTACTGGGAGGGATGTTAAGTTGTGTAAAAGAAAAGATCTCTTAATCTGGATGAATTTATTCTTTACAAATTGTACTTTGAGCCTGAGAAAGAACTCTTCTCATGAGAAAATGCAGAGCATAATCTTCCTCTAGCTTCAGTAAGCCAGGCAGTTCAGAAAGAGCTGAGAATACAGCTCACAGAGGCAGAGACCTTGGAATACAGCCATTCCCAAGATAATATTCCCAACTTGGCAACAAGTGCTCTCCAGAGTACTTTAAATTTGTATAAAAAGTTATTAATAAAGCATGAATATTTCAAGAAAAACTCTGAGCACTTGTATTAAGGGCGATGGTGAATCTGAAAATAGTTATAAGGATGGTGGATCCTGGCAAGCTAACATGTCAGTGTAGAATATGGACACGTATCAAAGGAACATGCAAGAAGAGGTAACTAGACCTGGGAGGGGTTCCTTGTTACCCTAAGTCCCCAGGGAAGAAGATTGAAATTGAAATTGAACATTTTTAGGATAGCACAGTATTCCCATTTGGTTGTCTTTCTAGGATATACAAATTTTTCAATATATACCTTAGATGTTTTCTTCTATAATCCTGTGTTTTAAATAGGAACCTAGAAATGCCTGCACAGATAGATTCCATATGTCATTGAGGATCATTTAGTCCTTGAAAGCATCTTTAGTAAACAAGAGAAATTTTAGTTTGACTTATAAAGTTAATATGTGGTGTATTAAAATAAAAATAATTTCCCTAAACTCTTGAAGTTCAACAACTTAGTTTATTTTATTCATTAACCTGGTAAATTTTTTTCCTTGCAGTGGTGCAGATCAAACCCAGGGCCTTGTGCAGGCTAAGCAAGTGCTCTACCACTGAGTTATATCCCAATCTCTGCAAATTTTGACAAGCACCAAGAGAGATACTCTCAGCAAATATATTTAATTGCATCTACTACTTAATTATGTTTAATTTCCTTTTGAAATACTTCAAATGCCTCTTCCAACCAAATCTAAGTATTTAAGCATTACAAGATTGGGTCGCTATGGGTTGGACCCAACTCGATGACACCTAACAACAAAAAGATTTATAAATCTAGCAAATTTGATTTATAAGATAGTGACTCCTAAGTTATCCTAAACTTCTAACACAATTTGCTAACAATACAATTTTCTTGTACTTAAAATTGAGTCTATTTCCATTTTCAATTATACTATAAATTGGAATATAAGTCAAATCTCTTATTCTCTCTAAAATGATAAAATTGTTACAAATACTTGAATATCCAATGTAGTAAGATACTTTCCAAGCAACAAAAAATTATTAATGCTTTGAATTTATTTTATTATTTATATAATTATATCTGACTTGAGTTAAATTATATGTTCAATATATTAATTACAGTCTAGATAAATTGGCCTGCAGCCTTACCACTGTGGCATCCGATCCCATCAGATCTCGGAAGCTAAACAGGGTCAGGCCTGGTTAAGACTTGGATGGGAGACCACCTGGGAAAACCAGGTGCTGTAGGCTTGGCAGAGGACCTGGCAACCCCCTTCCAAAAAAACAAAAAAACAAAAAAACAATCAGCCATTGAAAATCCTATGAATAGCAGAGAAGCATGACAATAGTGTTTCACCTGTTGTACGTAGGGTCACTAAGAGTGGGATACCAAGTCAACAGCACCTAACAACAACAACAACATAGATAAATTTTATATTCAACTGAAATTTGCTAATGCAGGAAAAATTATTTATAGCTAGCTTTTGTTCCCACTTAGTACCATCCATTCTAGGTAGCTGTTTCTAGTGAAATGTGATAAACAAGCTCACCAGAAAAAAAGCCCTGATTTGTAGCATTTGCCAATTTCATTGTTGTAAATACTCACACATAGATGATTTCAAAACATTGTAGAGTTAATAATTGACTTGCAAGATTCCTGACTGTTTAACAATTGGTTCTCATGAGCAAGTTTGCAAGCTTCCAAAAATCAACTATTGTTTCTCATACTGTACTAGTTGTTAAATATTTTGAATATCACTTCTTAGTACAAGTTTAGTTGCAGTAACAAACTGAGTTGAAAACACATTTGGGGTGTGTGTGTGTGTGTGTGTGTGTGTGTGTGTGTGTGTGTGTATTATTAGTGGCAATGTAAGGTGGCAGAGCCACTTTGGAAAATTCTATGTGAGTTTCTCAAAATGTTAAACATTAAGTTACATGCAACACAACAATATCACTTCTAGGTATGTTGTTCTTAGGTTCTGTCGAGTCAGGTCTGACTCATAGCGACCCTATGTGCAACAGAAATGGGACACTCCCTGACACTGTGCCACGCTTAGCACTATGTCAGTTCTCTGCTATGTATAGAGTTTTCAATGGTTGAATTTTTTTGTGAGATTGTTTTGAAAGTGGGCTACCAGCTCCTTCTCCCCTTTCTGCAGTGCTGGGGATTGAACCTAGGGCCTTGGAGTGCACAGATCAAGCCCTTTACCAACTAAGCTAAACCCTAGCCCCACTCCTAGGTATATATCCTCCCAAATGAAAACATGTGTACACACACACACACACACACACACACACACACACACACATCCCAAAGCAAAAAAAAAACTTGTACACTAACATTCATGGTTCATAATAGTCAAACAGTTGGAAACAAGTCAAATGTCCATCAACTGACAAGTGAATAAACAAAATGTGGTATACCCATACAATGGAAAACCATTTGGCAATAAAAAAGAATGAAGTACTAATGAATGTCTCAAAAACATTATGTTAACTTTATATGTATGAAAAGCAAGTTCGTGGTTGTGTAGGGCTACTGTTTCTTGAAAGCCAAAAGGAATGCAGACAGACCACAGGACAGATAACATTATACTTTATAATGAACCATGAGTTTATTGGGGTTTCTTATAGGGTCCTAGGTAACTCATGGACAGCCCTTATTCATCAGTAGGTCAAATCTCTTCCAAGAAGTTTCACCAAGATGTCCCTCTTGAAGCTACACTACCATCAAATTCCATCCTCAGAAAGTCCTTCATCTCTTATATAACTTAGTCTCATGTGCAGCTGGGGCAGGAGGAGCTAATGATTGGCACCCAAGAGGAGGGTCTTATGAGTGTTTTGTGAGGGCCTTGTGACCCTCCTTCCATACTTCCTTTCAAAGGGCATATTGATACCTCCATTATGATTATAATAGGCCTAGCCATATTGTATGTTGTTGTGATTAGGTGCTGTTGAGTCATGTCTGAGACCCTTATAGGGTTTTCAATGGCTGATTGTTTTAGGATTGCCTTGAGAGTGGATTGCTGCATCCTTCTCACATCTCCATATTATATGTTCTTGTTGTTGTTGTTGTTAGGTGTCGTTGAGTTGAGTCCGACTCATAGTGACCCTATATACAGCAAATCGAAACACTTGCCGATTCTGTGCCAGGCAAACGATCTTATTTATGTTTAAGCCCATTGTTGCAGACACTGTGTCAATCCATCTGGTGGAGGGTTTTCCTCTTTTGCATTAACCTGCCACTCTCCCAAACATGATGTCCTTCTCCAGGGATTGATCTCTCCTGACTACATGTCCGAAATATGTAAGACGCAGTCTGATCATTCTTGCTTCCAATGAGTACTCTGGTTGCATTTCTTCTAGGACAGATTTGTTGGTTCTTTTGGCTGTCCATGATATATTCAATAGATGTCTCCAGCACCACAATTCAAAAGCATCAATTCTTTTTCTGTCTCCCTTGTTCAATGTCCAGCTTTCACAACCATATGATTGGATTGAAAATACCATGGCATGAGTCAGACGCACCTTCGTCTTCAATGTGACATCTTTGCTTTTCCCATATTATATAGATTTGTCTATGTTATTGCCATGGTTGCAGGACCAAGGTCCTTTGAAGTCATTCCAGATGTTCTGATCATTTTGTCTAGTCCAGAAAAAACCAGCTGCACTACAGCTACAAAGTTACCTGTAACTGTGAGTGGATCCAAGTTTCCTTTCAAAGGTGATGAAAATATTCTAACATTAAATGAGGGTATTGGTTGCACAACTTATTAAACACTAAAACCCACTGAGTTGTTCACTGAAAACAAGTAAACTTTATAGCATAGAAATTATATTTCAATGTGGCTGATAAAAATATCAATTTGTCTGAACAAAATATAATTTTACTTCTTTCTCATGTAAGAGTTTAAAAGTTGAGTAAGCAGTAGAATGGTTCCCCTACTCTGGTTTGATTTTCTTATTTTACCATCTCCAAGATGTGGATCCTATTTTAAAATCCAACTAGTTGCCCCCATGTGTACTAGTTCCCATCCAGCAAGAAGAGCACAAAAACACGGTACTCCACACTGAAAATAGTTTGATGGAAAATCAGGAAGGACCATAACTCATTTCTATTCACAATTTATTCATATTGCTATAAAAAAACTAATGAATGTACTCTCTAGATGGTTTGCCATGCACCCATCTAAATCCAGCAAATCCAAATGTGGAAAGAAGGGGATATTTAATTCAAGAGGTGCTAGTGAATTAGCCCTACCTCCTCAAGATAATTTAAGGTAATTATCCCAAGGAAATGAAGGTTATATTCTCAGATAATTAGATTTCAATAATTAGTAGAGGGATTTTTCCTTTGGGTTAAAATTTTAAACTGTGCATATCCAGGGGAAATTTTTCTATGATCTTAACTTATGAGTCAAACCTCTTATGGTCAGCTGCAATACCAATAGGGAATCAAAATTCATATTTTCTAAAGGGATATTGTTGAAGACTTTGTCTTTGAATTTTTGTAACATATCAGCCAATTTTTCAAATCTGGTTAGGATCTGCAGTTTTCTCACATAAAAATCACTTCACAAATAGATTAGATTTGACTCTTCTACTTCTTGATTCTATTCCAAATTCTTCATATACATCCTATCTTGTTGTGCCTTAACTTCTATTTAGATATTTAAATGGCTCTCAATTGTATTGAACATATCTCTAGGATCCATATTTGGCTCTTCAGTTGAAGGTGCCAAGATAACTCAAACAACAGTGACAATCACAAACAAGATTTATACTCCCAAGTGTGCAAAACCATACCAGTAGCATCATTTATTGAGTGCAAACTTAATGACTATATTGTCCTCAATAGACTCTCAGGTAAAGACAAAACATGATAATTGACAAAAATCCAAATTAGCAATTGTTATGTAACATTCTCCTACAATACTTTCCTATTTTATCCTTGTTGTCAAAAGGTACAGAAAGAGCACTTTGATATGTGCTTCTAGTTTCTTCAGGAATTATTTTATTGCATTAACATCTACTTTTATAAGAGGAATGGATATGTGTTACTGATAATCTTATTCATTTATTTTATGAATATGCATACTTAGTAGATGTTGTTAAGTGCTGTTGGGTCACCTCTGACTTATAACAACCCTCAAAGAGTTCTCAGTGGCTTACTCTTTAGGGATTGCCACATCCCTCTTCCATTTTTGCAATGCTGAGGATTGAACCCAGGTTCTCAGGAAGTATGGAGCAGTGTTCTACCAGCTGAGCTAAACCCAAGCCCATACTTACTAGATAGGCATTTATATTTTCAGTCTACTATTAATAGCATGCTTGACCTGGTTAGCATCTTAATTTCTCTAAGGCTTCTCAGCCAAATGGAGAAAGTACAAGTATGGCATAGAGTGGTAGTTAGTATTAAATAAAAACATGAAAGAGCAGAAGATAAATTCTGAAAATGTTAACAATTATTATTTTAAAATGTTAATTTATTTTTTATTGGAAATTCTTAATGTACACCTTACTGTGATTCATTCTGACATGCTTTTCATTGTGACATTTCCATATATGCATTTTGCTGTACATTATTCATATAGGTTCCCTCTTACCCTCTTGTACACTCCCCCCTGTTACATGCCCCCATCAAAGACTTCTCTACCATTTACTTGTCTTTTTATGGTAATATTTTTCTATATATCCTTGGGTTCCAGTTCTGTTTAAGATAGAAACTTTTCCTGCAATGAACTTTCTTTTTACCTTGTTAGAACTATTACATGCATTTTCTAGACCATGTATAATATCATTCTTAGCTTTCTTTTTCTTTTATTACGATCCACATTTCCACATTTGAATGGGATTTTTTCCTTCTTATAATTTTGATTCAGCTCCCACATATGAGTGAGAACATGTGGTGTTTCTCTTTCTGAGCCTGTGTTTGCTCACTTGGGATAATTTTCTCTAATTCCATCCATTTTGCTGCAAATGGCCTTATTTCATTTTTTTGATTGCTGAGTAGTATTCCATTGTGTATGTGTACCATAGTTTTTTTTATCCATTCTTCTGTTGAAAGGCACTTTGGTTGGTTCCATATCCCTGCTATTGTGAAAAGTGCTGCATTGAACATGGGGATGCAGTAAATGTCAATTTATGTAGTCTGAGGGAAATGTCTGCCAAATTGTAAGGAGATTTATCTGAAGAAAAACCACATTCTCTTTTCAGGAAAACAAACAAACAACCTCTCATCCATGATCCTTCTTAGTATGTATGGTGATCCTTCATCTTTTGTGTATAAGTAAAAAATCATGTTTGCTGTGTGTGACAATAGCATCATTATTTATCTCAATTTCTGCCCCTTTTCTGGGTGTTCTATACCATGGAATTCATTTTCTCTTTGTTGAGTAGGGTTTTCCTAGTTCTCCATTGACCTTGGTTTGATGAAGGCAGAAGATAAATGGGTCATTTGTCTTAATTCTCCCTCAGTGGACGTAACCACAGGGCTCTAAAGAGGGAACTGAGGACATACAGAACTTCAGGGTGTCACTGCTGGCACTTCCCGGTCCAAGTTCACACCCTTGTTGGCTCTATTTGTTGCGCTATTAGCAGAAGGGATGTGTTTTATGGCTCACCTTGTAAGTAACAGGGATTATGGGGAGATAATTTACATATCAGATGGAACATCCTCTCATAGCTTCTACATTGGAATAGTTGTTGCCTTTCACTCACCTTATACACTGGTATCAAGTAAGGCAGGCTAATAAACAAGACAAATGGCATGCTTAATGAAAACTTCAGTTACAGAAATCAATATGAAAGAAGAATGATCTCAAAATTAATATGTATGAGATAGAGAATATTATCTACCTATCCATTTTTCTATCTCTATTCATATATATTCACACACATAAAATATATTCTTTATGATCACACACATATAAATGTGTATTTGCAAGTATTTTTATTTATAATTGTATATATGTATAATATGGATGTTCAATAGAGAGGCTAAATTCAGGAGAAAATTTGAAAAATTTTAAAGAAAATTAAAAGCTACATTCTATATTTTAGACACTAAAATTTAGGTTGTTTCTCTCTCTGGAGATTTTATATTGCATCTTCACCTTTACTTATTAATTCTGTTAGTGTGTTCTTTCCTTGATATCCAAAGAGGGAAATAATCAAATTAGTTTCAACTCAAGCAGACTGAATATTTGGATGAGAACTACAAATTTCTTATTTTTCAATTTTTTAAAAAATAAAATTTAAGCGTTTTCCAGTACTGAAAAGTTGAACCCAGGGCCTTGTGCTTGCTAGGCAAGTGCTCTACCACTGAGCTGCACTATCAGACCCATTTTTATTTTTATCTTGATCCAAGATCTCATTAAGTTGCACAGGCTGCCTGTGGCTTCCAATTAATGATCCTTTTGTCTCAGCCTCCTGAGTCTTTGGAATTATAGGTGAATGCCATGGCACCTGGACAAATTTCTTTTATGCAACAAGAAAATTTGACTCAAATACCCACCATTGGATTAAATTTAAAAACTTATCTCCCTCAGAATTGCTTTGCCTCCCCAAAGTCAGACCTGTGACCTAGTTTGGCCATATTCATATGAATTGGAATCTTGAAGCTAGGTATCTGTGACTATGAGATATAGGGACACATGCTGTACTTCTAGAGTTTAAGTGGCCAGTGTTAGGAAGGTGACCAGAAAACTCTACAAGACATCTGATAAGGTGGAAGAGCATGGTGATGGAGCTGAGGAAATGCCACCTCAAAATATGACAACTTGGCAAACTGAGTATTTTAAGCCAAAGGAAATTAAGACAAGTACAGAAGCAGAAAAATCTCTCTGATCTTTTCTTGCTTTTTCTCTGGCCTTCTCTCATCTTTCTAATCTGAGCCCACAAAAAACTCTTTCTGACCTACTTCTCCTGAAAGTAAGTTATAACACCCTCAGGATTAAGGGGTCCTGACTACACCTAGAGACCAAGAAGAATCTGAACAAACTGGCCTTGCTAAATTCCTTTTGGTTTATTACCATTAAACTATGCTTACTTTTGTCTAATCATACTTATAAACAACTGTCCGCTTTTCATCAAACCTAAGTATAAAAATGCATTTTTTTCTGAGTCATTGTGTCTTCATTTCTAAAGGCTCCTGTGTCATGTAAAATTTATAGTAATAATTTATATTATATTAATAAATTTGTTATACTTTTGTTAATCTGTTTTTGTTACAGAGATAACAGCCATGAACACTACTATTGGAAAAGAAAAGATTACTTTTCCTTCCCTACAATGGAAATAGCAATAAGGAAAATTTATGGAACCAGTGGAAATCCAGGCAAGCATGTACCCAACCTAGGAAGGAGTAGGAGAAAGGTGTGGTGGTTAATTTAGGATTGGATCCCCATACACAGAAGCCCCATACTAGAGGAACTTCTATAAAAATTGGTCATCAGAACAGGAACTCTGACAGAGAAGAAAAAACATAAAGTAGCTTTGAGAATAGGACAAACAATCTACCCAAGGATGTGGCAGTACTGAATTACAAGCTGAGATTTGTTAATCTTTGAGCTGGGGTTGGGAGTGGTCCTTGTAATTTCAGCCAAATACTTGGAAGACACATGAGAGAAAACAATAGGCAGGCTTTGACAACCAAGGATCTAAACAGACATTTTAATTAAGCCAATGATGTAAATGCAGTCAAGAACATCAACTCAGACTAAAAAAGACCTATAAGTGATATTCAAGTTATAAGTGATATATCAAATGCTCTAATCAAATAGGCTGTGGCTTTCTTATTTCATAGCTTATAAACATCATACAGGAAGTGAGCAAATGTCTAAAATAATTACCTCTTTTTCTTATATGAATAAAGTATATTTCAGAAATATAATGGTAAGTAAAATCCATATTTCAGCCTGTATTTCCTGATATGCTAAATTTCACATATCTTCAAGAAAGAACACCATAACTGCAAAGAAATAATGTACACGAATGCTAACTGGGGCAGCATCAGCAAGGTAGAACTAACCCTGAAGTTGATGTCAGGGGAGTTAGGCTTTAGATGGGATTGTGCCATAAGTGAGTGTGTACCCAACTGTATGGAGCATTTTTTTTGTTTTGCCAGCCCTGGGCAGAATGTTTTATATATGTTATGCCATTTAATCCTCATAAAGCCTGGGTGAGTTAGATAAATTACTGCCATTTTATGCCTGAATGAAAGTGAAACTCAGAAAGTTCACATGGCTATTATCTGTTTTGGGAGATAATCAGTGAATAGGTTACTCAACCAAAATAATTTTTTGGTGAGCATAAACTATATCTGAACCTTATTGCACAGTGAAATGTTTAATAAGGTCACTTTAAGACAATTTTCAGTACTTTGATTCCCAACTTGATCATATATTGACTATAAACTGAGGAAGTCAAATGCATTTCGTTTTTCACATTAAAGCTAAAATCTAAGTTGGGACTTCTAAGTCCCTTTGTTGTTACATGCAGTTGAGTTGGTGTCTGACTCAGTGACACTACAAACAACAAGTGAAACACTATTTTCAGTGCTTCTTAGTTTTTGTTTTATGAGTCAGTGATTCTCTGTTAGCAGAAAAATAAGGGATAGAATGTGTTTAAGTAAGGTAATATGTAGCTGACACTTAAGCTAGACATATGAGAAGCCACCAATATTAATGTAGAAAATTTCTTTTACAGGCAATTAGTAAATTTTCTTAAATAATTGAGATGCTTATGTTGAATACATCAGCAAATCAGAGTTAACATTTATGTGTGTGTCAGATTTGGAGGTCTCCTCACCTGAGAGTAAACGTAAGGCTAAGTCTCAGTTTTATAAATCAATTCTTTACGATCTTAAACCCTGGTCGCATTATCAGAAAGAAAGGTTTCTTCTAAGAATCAACTCATTTATCTAATTAATGGCTTTTTAGGGGTTGTAGTTGTGTGGAAGTCATAGTTTGCCCATTCAAAGGAGATGATTTCAGTGTATTTAGTAAAGGAACAATGTTAAGATAAGCAACAAGGGACAGTGAAGGACTCAGAGTTACCATCCCTTGACTTGAAAAGGTGAAAGAATGGAGCCATATACAGAGACTGTGGCCTTAGGAGGAGGAATGCAGCCATGGCCAGCCCATGCCTGCTCAGAGAGAGATGGGAGTATAAATTCCTCGACTCATCCCTTCTCTTAGTTTCATATTTCTTGGGATACTTTCTTTTGGCCATGCCAACTGGGTGAGAATGGCTGATCTAATCTACAGATGTTAACTTCTCAGATTAAGAGCAATGTGGTAAAAAGCTAGAGAGCAGAAGTTTCCAAAACAACCACTTCTCTTAGAAAATTCCTCTTATTAGTATTTCACTTGCTCCTTCTTTTATTCTTTCATTGCATACACATTTGTGATCAATTACATTCAAGATACAGTACTTCACAAAAGGATATATATAGGAAGAAAGAGGAGGAAAAAATTGCTCAGTGAATTGTCCATGTCCTCAAGGAGATTATGGTATAATAAGAATAGTATACAAATAATGCCAGGCAGAATATGATATGCAAAAGAAAAGTAACAAGGATGTATTATAGGAATTAAGAATAAAGAAAGAACATCTGAGACAATCAAGAATGATTTCACAAGAGGTACAACATTTGAGATTGGTCTTGGGGGATAGGCAATAAACTGACAAAATGTGTGCTGGTGATATCAAACTTGGAGGAAAAAATGAGGGAGGCAATTGAGTCGGTAGGAGGATGTGTAGAAAGTCTGACTGGAATATAGTGCTCCTTTAAGGAAGCAATAGGAGAAAAAAATCAGAAATAAATCAGATAAAACCAGAATGCCTCTCTCTCTCTCTCTCTCTCTCTCTCTCTCTCTCTCTCTCTCTCTCTCTCACACACACACACACACACACACACACATTTTTGTACTCACATGCACATACATTCATTAAAACAATACCATCCATCCTAGTGCAGAACTTCAGCAACTTGAGTAAAATGCAAACTCTGTGATGATAAATTATATAATCGGATGTTAGTGTATCCTCTGGTGTAAGGTAAAATTCAATATGCACATTGAGTGTATTGCCTTTACCCTAGCTTTACTCTACATAAGCACTGTTTCCAAAACATGACTGCTGTTGGAATAACAGCACCATCTAGTGTGTTCTAGTCTTATGTTAAGTTGAAGGACTTCTGATCTGTTTCGTTTTCTATTAGACAATATCATAAAGGTGCACACACATACATGCCCTCACATTCATTTTGTTTTTAAAATTTACAGTTTGAGAAGGGGTAAAAAATAAAACTAAAATAAAATCTGCAGTTCTGAGCAATTAAATGTAAAATATTTTTTCATTTTCCTTAGAAGACAAATGACAATTTTATTCCTAAGCGCACTTTAATATGCAAACTAAATAATGCATATCCTTCCACATTAAACATCACCTATTGCCATTTAATTACATATATAGAACCTCACATAAAAGCTATAAGGAATATTTATTTTAGTAAATAGAATAAGAGGGTGGAACTTTCAGCCACATATAATCAAATGAAACTGTAAAATATATCATGAAACAAAAAACCTGACATGTAATAGAATCTGTCTTATTTGTCTTGCTGTTGCCTGTATTAGCAGAAGAAAAAGGAAATGATGGAAAAGGAAGTAGGATTGCATCACAGACCAAGAAGAAAAAAAAAAAAGAGAAACAGTAAAAGGGAGTGGGAATTCGGGAAGAAAACAATGAAAACCATACATTTTATCTTATCTCCCATTAGAATTTTACATTTCAATGTTAGACCTGCAATGTCCCAATGTTTTTGAACTAAGGCAATAATTTCCCTATTTATCATTATTAAAAGCATAACTCAACAATACAAAGAATATGCCTAAGCAAATAATATATAAGAGGGACTATGCCCACACCCCCCACACATCAGTCACTTTGCATACTGTGGGGGCTTGTGTGATGCTATCAGGGTGAAAGCTATGCTACCGGTATTACAGATACCAGCAGGGTCAACAGGATCACCCATTGTGGGCAGGTTTCAGCTGAGCTTCCAGACTAAGATAAACTAGGGAAGAGAACCTGGCAACCCACTCCCAAAACAATTAGCCATTGAAAACCCTATGGATAGCAAAGAAACACTGTCAGAAATAGTCCTGGAAAATGAACCCCCACATTGGAAGGTACTCAAAAGACTATGATGCTATGATGGTAGAATTGCCCCCTCAAAGTAGAGTCTATCTTAATGATAGAAATGGAAGAAAGACCCAGGGACCTCCATTTGCTGATGTGGCATGACTCAAAATGAGGTAAAACAACTGTAAATATCCCTTGATGATTAGAATATGCAAAGTATGTAATATTAATCTAGGAAAATTAGAAATAGTTAAAGGAGAAATAGAGCACATAAACATTGATATTCTAGGCATCAGTGAGCTAAAATGGACAAGCAGGGGCCATTTTGAGTCAGATAATCATATGGTCTACTATACTAGAAATGACAAATTAATGAAAAATGGGATTACATTCAACATTGAAAAAGACATCTCAAGATCTGCTGAAATATAATGCTGTCAGTAATAGAATAATGCCCATACACCTACATGAAGGAAGACAGGCCAGCAAATATGACTATTATTCAAATTTACACACCCAACAGTAAGGGCACAAATGAAGTTAGGGAAGATTTCTACCAGCTTCTGCAATCTGAAATAGATAGAATGTACAATCAGGAAGTACTAGTAATTACTGGTAACTGGAATACAAAAGTTCGAAACATAAAAGAAGGCTGATTTAGTGACAGAAACAATGCTGGAGATTGCATGATAGAATTTCATCAGACCAATGATCTTTTCATAACAAATACATTTTTTTCACAAGCATAAACAGTGACTATACACATGGACTTCACTGGGTGAAGATGGAATATACAGGAAGCAAACCCACTACATTTGCAGAAAGAGATGATGGAAAAGATCAATATCAAATTTCAAAATCAGAGAATGTGCTGTTTGTGGATCAGACCATTAACTGATCATATGCAAACTCAAACTGAAACTGAAGAAAATTAGAACAAGTGTATGAGAGTCAAGGTATGATCTTAAGTATATCCCACCTGAGTTCAGAGACCACCTCAAGGACAGGTTTAATGCAGTAGACATGAATGATAGAAGACCAGATGAGTTGTGGCATGACATCAAAGATATCATTCATGAGGAAATCAAAAGGTTATTAAACAGACAGGAAAAAAAGAAAAGACCAAATTACATGTCAAATGAGACTCTGAAACCTGCCTTTGAATGTCAAGCAGCAAAAGTAAAAGGAAGATATGATGAACTTAAGGAACTAAACAGAAAATTTCAAAAGGCAGCTCAAGAAGACAAAATCAAATATTTTAATGACATATGCAAAGACCTGGAAACAATAACCAAAATAGAAGAACATGCTCTTGGAGAGAAGATGGCTTCTTACTTCCTTTATAGTCAAGTATCTAGCTCAGAACACAACCAATATATGTATATAGATTAAATATGTAACTCATTATAAACACCTGGTCATCTGGAAATATGCAATGAATGAAAGAGTTCTAAAGCAATAGTCTGAAGAAAAAGAAATATTTTGAGGTTTTTGACAGCTTCAATAGTGAAATAACCAAAGTCCTCATGTGGCCTTAACTTATATTATTTGAGAACAATTCCTTGCTTTTTAATCTACTCCTAACAAAAAAGGAAGGCCTTCAATATGGGTTACGACTAAACATCAACAAAACAAAAATCCTTACAACTGGGTCAGCATGCAACTTCACATTAAATGGAGAAAAGATTGAGGTTGTCAAAGATTTTACTTTGCTTGGCTCTATAATCAACACCCGTGGAAGCAGCAGTCAAGAAATCCAAAGATGCATTGCTCTAGGAAAAGCTGTGGCAAAAGATCTCTTTAGAGTATTGAAAAGCAAAGATGTCACATTGAAGACGAAGGTGCGTCTGACTCATGCCATGGTATTTTCAGT
>VMDO01026433.1:0-26792 GCA_007922755.1 Pedetes capensis | reverse complement strand
ACCTACAGCCAACATTATATTAAATGGAGAAAAACTAAAACCATTTCCTCTTAGATCTGGAACAAGACAAGGATGTCCTCTCTCTCCTATTCTAGTCAACATAGTAATTGAAGTTCTGGCCAGGGCAATCAGACAAGAGAAAGAAATCAAAGGGATACAGATTGGCAAGGAAGAGGTCAAATTATCATTATTTGCAGATTATATGATTTTATAAAACCTCAACCAGAAAACTTCTGGATCTAATTAACTCCTTCAGCAAAGTTGCAGGCTACAAAATTAACACACAAAAATCAATAGCTTTTCTTTACACCAATTCCAAACAAGAAGAGGAAATTTCAGGAAAGATACCATTCATGATAGCCCGCCAGAAAATTAAATACCTTGGAATCAATCTAACCAAAGACCCTTCCGATCTATACAAGGAAAATTTCAAAACATTAAAGAAAGAAATAGCAGAGGACACTGAAAATGGAAAGACCTCCCCTGCTCCTGGATAGGGAGAATTAATATTGTAAAAATGGCTATCCTACTAAAAGCAATCTATAAATTTAATGCAACACCCATTAAAATTCCACTGACTGACTTCACAGAGATAGAAAAAATGATCCAAAAATTCATATGGAACCACAAAAGACCACGTATAGCCAAAACACTTTTAAGCTGCAAATCTAATGCAGGTGGAATCACAATCCCTGACTTCAAACTATACTACAGGGCAGTGGTTGCAAAAACAGCTTGGTACTGGCATAAAAATAGGCCCAAAGATATATGGAACAGAATAGAAGACCCAGATATACCTCAACACACCTATAGACACCTTATTTTTGACAAAGGAGCAAAGCAAGTAAACTGGAAAAAGGACAGCCTCTTCAACAAATGGTGCTGGGAAACATGGTCATCCACATGCAGAAAAATGAAAGTGGATCTGCATCTCTCAATATACATGAGAGTTAACTCAAAATGGATAAAAGATCTCAACATAAAACCAGAAACTTTAAAACTTATAGAGGCAAGATAGGCAATACCCTCCATTATATAGGCATAGGAAAGTATTTCCTTAATAGGACTCCAATTGCTCAAGAAATTACAATAAGAATAGATAAATGGAATCACATGAAATTAAAAAGCTTCTGCACAGCAAAAGAAACAATTAACAGAGTCAAGGAAACCCCCACAGAATGGGAAAAAATCTTCGCATTTTATACATCAGACAAAGGTCTAATTACTAGAATTTATAAAGAACTCAAGAGAAAAACTCCCCAAAAACCAAACAACCCAATACACAAATGGGCAAAGGAACTGAGCAGACAGTTCTCAAATGAAGAGGTCCATAAAGCCATGAAACACATGAAAAAGTGGTCAACATCCCTAGCCATTAGGGAAATGCAAATCAAAACAACTCTGAGATTTCACCTTACACCAGTAAGAATGGCCAAGATCAATAAAACAAACAACAACAAATGCTGGAGAGGTTGCGGGGAAAAGGGAACACTCTTACATTGTTGGTGGAGCTGCAAATTGGTGCAACCACTGTGGAAATCAATATGGAGGTACCTCAAAAAACTAAAAATAGATCTACCATATGACCCAGCTATAACACTATTGGGAATTTACCCCAAGGGAGATGGGTCATCATACCACAGAGACACCTGCATCTCCATGTTCAATGCAGCGCTTTTCACAATAGCAAGGATATGGAATCAACCAAAGTGCCCTTCAACAGAAGAATGGATAAAAAAAACTATGGTATATATACACAATGGAATACTATTCAGCAATCAAGAAAAATGAAATAAGGTCATTTGCAGCAAAATGGATGAAATTAGAGAAAATTATTTTGAGTGAATGAACACGAGCTCAGAAAGAGAAACAACACATGGTCTCACTCATATGAGGGAGCTGATTCAAAATTACAAGAAGGAAAAATCCTACTCAAAGGTCAGATCATAATAAAAGGGGGGGAGGGAAGATAAGAATGATGTCAATATAAATGGACTAGAAATCGCATGTAATTGTTCTAACAAGATAAAAACAAAGACCACTACAGGAAAAGTTTCTATCTTAAACAGAACTGGAGCCCAAGGACATGTAGAAAAATACTACTAAGTAAAAGATAGAGAAGACTTGGATGGGAAACTTAAGTAAGAAGGGGGGAGGGGGGAAGCATAGGGGAGGGTAAGGGGTAACCTGTATGAATAATGTTTATCAAATTGCATATATGAAAATTGTCATAATGAAAAGCATGTCAAAATGAATCACATTATGATGTACATTAAAAATTTCTAATTAAAAAAACAATAACAATATCTGCAACAAATACATTGCTCTCATCTGGCCTACTTCACTCAATTTCTCTGCTGTCCTTTGAAAAAAAAATAGAATTAACTCAATCTAAACTTTATACTCTGTTCATATTTCCCACTTCCTCTCCCTTCACTTTACCTTGAAAATTCTCCATGCACAGCTCCACTGAGATTGCTTTAGGTAATGACACAGTGATCTCCATGTCTCCTCATACCCTGATCAAGCCTCACCTCTTGTTTGCATCTAGTCATTATCGGCACTTGGTGCAGTTTATTGTGTCTGGTCCTTAAACACCTTCTCCATCTGTGTCCCAGAGATCATTTCTTCTTACTGCATCAAACTCTTATCATGACATTTACTTCTCATCTCACCTCAACTACTTCATGTCTTAGTCTGAAACCTTTTTCTCTTAAGTGATCTCAAGTCACTCTGTGGCTTTAAATATTCTTTCAAATGCATGCCTTAGGCTCAGAACTCTAATCTGAACTCCAACTGACTTGATATGGCTTTAGTGCCTAATAAGCCTTTAAAGTTGTTTTGACAATTTAATACTTAATTTCTTTTACCTACCACTATAGGTTTTTAAAACCTCATTAAATAAAATTTCATTTTGCATTCACTTAAATCAAAAGGGAGGAATTATTTTTTTCCCACATTTGTTCCCAATATACATAAAATCCATGAGCAAATTCCTCTTAGGTTTCCAACTTAGCCCAGCTAATTTTCTCTTTGAAACCACTCAAGTTCTTTTCCTACATCTGTAGTTGCTTCATATTCTTTTCCCTTGAGGATAAACACAGCAATCCTCTTAAAAGTGTGCATCTTATCATGCCATGTGTGGGGAAAATTCTCCAAGGTCTTCCCATGCCATTCATAACAGAATCCAAGTGCCTCGGAATGCTGCTATTGAATTACACAGAACTGAGATGGATGCACAGGGTGCTGTTATCTCACACAGGGTGGAGTGGTATTGCCCTTCCATATAAATACGAGCCCACTCCCAGTGAGTAGTTCTGTAAAACTTGGCCATTGATGCATTCCTAGTTGATTCTCTTAAATTCACTGTTTATTATAGCTAAGTTTTTGATGGCTGCTATACCCAGTACAAGAGATCCCAAGATGATCACAGATCGTATAGTCCACTGTTGTCACCAGAACTTGAAGATATGGAAATTTCTCAGCCTATCCACATCAAAACCTGTTCTGGAGAAGACATCAAGTTTAAGTACCCATGTGATGAAGAGATCATGATGCCAATCTGGGGCTCAGCCACCTCAGAAGCCAGGAAAAAGATGGGATTATAACTGTAGAGATACTGAATTTGAAGAGAAACTTACGCAGAATGAGGGCTGCATGAAGGCAGCTGTCAGACTTCTTGGGTTCCATAGAACCAAACCACTGAACTATCTTGCCATGAATTTGCATTACTCTCCGCAGAGTGGGGAGAATGACACTGAAGATGACTTGTAGTGGTCACCAGGGCTGCTGCTCCCATGTCAGCCCACTGACAAGCTGCTTCTTCCCAAGTTGCAAAGGTGGGGCTCCCTCCCCTGTCTTCAGACCAGGATGAGCAAATCATGCCTCTGTGCCTCTTGGGTGGAGTTGCCTTACAGACGGCCACATGGGCAGAGCAGCCCAAGCTACAAAATGACACCGCCAGACCAGTGCATAAGGGCAGAGCATCAAACCTAAGAGGGTTATCCTCCAGTGCCGGGAGCCAAGAACATAAGTAACTTTTTACAAGATACCCTGATGAAAAGGTGCAGGGTGTGATGAAAATAGCAGATGTTGAGCCACAGGGCATTGTGACCTTTGAATTGAAATTACCATCTGAAAGCAGTTGTCAGGGTTACAGGAAGAACTGAAGAAGCCCCTGGCGCTTGTGACATTTTTGCCCCTCCCCACCCCTCCATGTGTATTTAAGCTACAGCAAAAAATTAAAGACTTTGGAGCTTGATCAGACAGCCTGTCTTGCTCTCATCCTTCATGTCTCTTGTCTCTCTCATTCATTCACCCCCTACTCTAGGTCCCTGTTGAACAGCCCCGCGGGCCGGGGCACTCCAGCTTTAAGATCTGATGGAATTTGCCTTGCTAGGTTTTGTACTTGCTTGGATCCATGACTTTCCCTTCTCTCCAGTTTCACAAGTTTTGAAATAGTAATTGTATGTCCTAAGACCTGACCATCACTGTAGTTTGGAAGCACATAACTGACTGTTCTTACAGGTTCACAGCTCAATAATTTTCACTCGGGATGAGTCATACCTTGAGTCTCACCCCACATCTGATTTAGATGGTATTTAGCATGAGACTCTGTACTGTAGACTTGATGCTGTAGTGAGTTAAGACTCTGGGGCTGTAGGGGTGGACTGAATGTACCCTTTATGCAAGCACATGAATTTGGGGAGTCCTGGAATGGAGTGCTATGGACTGAATTATGTCCCCAAATTTCATATGTTGACCCCTAACCCCTAAAGTGCCCAAAGTGACTATACATGGAGACACAGTCTCATTAAGGTGAAATGAGGTCACGGGTTAGACCCTAATCCAGCAGGTGTCCCTTGTAAGAAGAGACACCAAAGCACTTACTTTCTGCCTCCCTGCTATGTGAGAAAATACTGAGAAGGCAGTTGTCTAAGTGGGAAGAGAGCCCAAGGCAGGAACCAAACTGACTAGTACCTTGGCCTTGAACTTCCAGACTCCAGAACTAAGGAATAAATCCCTGTTGTTGAAACCCCTAGTTTGTGGTATTTTGTGCTGGCAGCTGAGCTAACAGAGAGACTCTAAACCTCCCTGCTTGGTGCACCTGATAGGATAAGCAGACACAACGTCAGTGAAAAACAACTATCTGAACAACCCAACTGACAAATTTGACCTAAATGACATATTTAGAGCCCTGCACTAAACACCCACAAGATGCTTTCTTTTCAAGTGCATTTGACATACGCTGCGTCACACTCTTCACCAATTCCCAAAAGACTGAAATCACTTTTCTTCTCTGGCCCCTATGGAATTAAGTGAGATAATAAAAGTTAACTAGAAAATCCTGCCTTTTGAAATCAAGCCACAGATTTCTAAAATAATCCATGGCCCAATGGAAGAAATCATAACAGAAGATTTTTATCCCACAATATGGTCATTAACGATTAAAAAAAAGTTTTTTCAAGACCTCTAAATTCTCCTTGTTAGAAACACACTGCACACTCTGACAATTATAAACAAGACAGGCATTACGATACACACCTGTGATCCCAAGGACGAGGGAGGCAGGAGGATGTTGAGTTCAAGGCCTCCAGAGGCAGCTTGTGCACCTAACAAGACCCTGACTCAAAACAGGAAATTAAAAATGGCCTATGGGTGCAACCCAGTGGTAGGGTGCCACAGTCCAGCCGGGTGAAGGGGAGAGCCAAGGATGAAGGAGAGGAAGAGGCCAAGACTGATGGTCTTGAGCAAAACTTTATTCTCTATACTCATGTTTATATAGTAACTCAAGGAGATACAAAAGACAGCTCACAAGGTAACTGCAGTACAATGGACTTTCTAACAGTCATAAAGTTAACAATCAACTTAGTTAGCCTTCCAGTAACAGATGAATCCTAAAGAGACAATGAGGGAACAAAAGCCTCTGATGTGCTGTTTCCTCATTCCACAGGTAGCAGAGCTTCCTGCTGTGGTCACATTTGTCATGTAGCCATTTATGCAGGCATTGCCTTTTAACTTATGTCGGGCCTATGGCTCCCGACAGCTCCCCCTTGTATTTATTATAAGCGCCTTATGATGTTGCCTGTCTTAGGTTGTCGGGGCTAATTCTTATGCTTACCCGTCATGGGGGCACTGATTGTGATCAGTGTCCCTGTCTTAGGTTGCTAAAAGAATTGCCTCGATCTGACCCATCATTGGCTACACATCATGTCTGGGCGCAGGGAGCGTTTTAAGCTGTAAGGCATGAATTCTTCCTGCAAGCATATTTAAGTTGTTTGTGACCAAACGAAAGATCCAAGGAAAGCACATACAACATAGAATAATGAGGCCAATAATACATCCTAAGGTGGACAGAGTTCCCCAAAAGGAATTCCACGAAGGAAACATCTGAGATAATTTATCAAAAAACTCAGCTGCCACCTTTTCGGTGGTGACATCCAGCCGAGGGGCTTGTTGCATATTAAGTATCTGTTTATGGAACGACATTAAGTCCAGACTTTCATTATAATTATTCCATATTCCCATGAGATGTTTTCAGATCTTATTCTAGTTGTACAAGCTTGCATTATATTGTAACTTAGTGACACAAATAGCAGTATAAGCGTTATGACATTCTAATTTTTGTCTAATCCTGGTTTGTTGAATTTCAGATCCCATAAGCATAACAGTATCATATAAAGCATTTAGTTTATGCTCCATTTTTTATCAACAGATTCTTGTTTTTCCCAATTATCAGTAACATTATTCATCATGGTATTGACAAATGTTGCAGTTTGAATATTTTGTGTTAAGGCTACTGCTGCAACTGTAGAACTAACAATCACTGTAACTAAGGAAACTATTCCAACAATTAACCATTCAGTGAATCTTTTGTGACGGGCTAAAATCATTTCTTTGATTTCCAGCAAAGTTTGCATACAAGCTTCACTATACCATTCCTCTGACAAATTAACAGGTAACATAATAAATGAAGGATTATAAAGAACAAGCAATTGTTGGCCTAATCCAATGTCATCTATACAATTAGTCAGATTACAATTAGTACAGTTAACATCAAAATTTTCAGAAGTATAGGTAACAGATACATTTCCTACAACAAGTAGATATGGATCTGGAACACAAGCTCTAAGATTACCAGATTTAACAGTAGGTTTAGACGGTGTAAAATTCCCAAGAGTGGAAACATTAACAGTTCCCATGGCCAATATTAGTCTCCATAAGTCTTTATGGTAATTGCGATGATCTACAGTCCAAAGTCCTTCTGTTAATCCTGTTAATGACTTGTTCTCAAATGGGGCCCAGTCTTGAATGTAGGATCATCCCAGGACACAGGATACAAAATAGGTGGATTTGGAACATATGCCCAATATGAGACGGATTCATTCTTGTATAGGACTGGATAGCCGGACCAAACGCTCAGGAATCCAGTGAGGAGAATCAGCATCCTGCAGAAAAACACAAACATGTCCTCGTCCCCATATCAACATGGGGTCGGGTCCTTTCCATTGATTATCCAACGGGTCCTTCTATCGAACCCAGGCCTTCTGAGCCTTAGCATCAGAGAGATGCCTATCTGTTGCCGACTGTCCATTTGCATCCAGGAGCAAAAAATTTAAGATAAACATTATATGTGCTGCATAATTATTCGGGGAGGCTGGGTATAGCTCCTCCTTTTTTATTTTATTTAAATAATTTTTAATGTCAAGGTTGCGGCATTCAATAATATCTTGACTTTGTGGATTACAAGCAATGCCAGTTTTATAAGGTCGGATCCAATTAATATCCCCTAATAGTTTTTGAAAATCATTTAAAGTTTTTAATTTAGAGTTTTTAATGGAGATTTTTTGAGGAAAAATACAGTTCTTTATAAGTTTATTTCCAAGATAGACATATGGATCAGTAGTCTGTATTTTTCCTTTTGCTAAAACAAGTCCAAACAATTGCAAGTGATTATGTAAGTACTCAAAACAACAAATTAAGTAATTATGATCTTTATGTATTAAAAGTATATCATCCATATAATATATGATGTAACAAAAATATTTTTGTCGCACTTTGGTTAATGTTAAATGAACAAATTTTTGACACAGGGTAGGAGAATTAGCCATTCCCTGAGGCAACATCTTTCACTGACATCTTTGCACAAGCACCAATTTGCGCATAAACACCTGTATCATAACCAAGTTGATCAACAAGCCTAGCATGTGGGGGTTCTCCGGTTAACATTTCAAAGGTAATATTAGGATTTCCTTGCACTGCATTAATGTGGGCCACTCTTAAGGCTTCTTCATAAAATTTTGATTTCCAAATTAAATAATCTCCAGAGGACAGACAAGCATAAGTTAATTGTTTCTAATCGGCAGGAGGCAAATTTCCTAGTAATGACTCAATAAGAGATAAAGTGTAAGAAGCATTAGGCCCATACTGAGAGATAGCTGTTTTTAATTCTTTAATAAATTTAAAGGGAAAAAGCTGATGCACACGGTTTATATTGCCCTGCGCATCTTGTTGCTCAATAACTGGAAAAGCAAATTCTTGTAAATCTTCTCCCTTCTCAGCACCCTCTTGCATAGCTCTTTGTAATGGAGATAAAGGGATTTTTACAATTGAAGAGGGAGCTTCTCCAGTTAACATTTCAAAGACTACGTTGGGATTTCCCTGTCCAGCATTAATACGTGCCACTCTAGAGGCCTCTTCATAAAATTCAGATTTCCAAATAAGGTAATTGTCAGATGTTAAGCAAGCATAAGTTAATTGTTTCCAGTGGGGGGGGGGGGTTCCCAAAGATTCCAAAATAGACAGAGTATAAGGAGTGTTGGGCCCATATTGAGATACAGCCGTTTTTAATTCTTTTATGATCTTAAATTCAAGGGGCTCATGCGCTCGGACTCTGTTCCCTTGGGCATCCATTACTTCTACTACCGGGAACGCAAACCCTTGAATATCCTCTCCCTTTTCTGCTCCCCACTGTACCGCTTGTTGTAGTGGAGTAAGCAGAACTTTGGTGGTGGATGTAAAAGGTTTTAACGGAATTTAAGGAACTTGCACCACTGCAATGGTAGCAGGGTCAGGCGTAAAATATTCCTTAAATGGGTTGGTATACTGTGGGTTATAAGATGGAGCTGATGGCTCCAAGATCTGAGATGACTGTTGTTTTTCCAACAAAGTCAATCGATCTAGAATATCTTTCAATTTTTTCTCAGTTTCAGTTTCTATTTCATTATGCCCTTCCGCTAGAAAGGCTGCCGGCTCTGGGGGAGGAGGAAGCCACTCATCCTCTTTATTATCCCCTTGAATGGTGCCATAATTGGCTAAATTGGGATATAACCCTCCTGGGCAGTCAGGCTTTTGATCAATAATAAGTTCTTCCTCTAAGGTCGAGGCTTGTTCATGGTTACTTTCAATTTCTTCCTTTAATTTATCTAGTTCATTCCTGATGTCAATTGCATCTCGGACCAATCGCCATAAGACAAAAGTATCAGCTGGTACTTTTGCAGGTCCATTGTCCTCATAATATTCCTGTAATTCTTTTCCTACCTTAGACCACAATTTCAAGTCAACTGTGCCATTCTCAGGAAACCAAGGACATACACGAGCAACAAATTCTAAGAAACGCAAAAGTTGTTGGGGTTCTATCTTTATGCCTCGTACCTTTAATATGTGCTGTAATGAATGTACATACAGCACTCTTCCTGACTTATTGCCCATCTTCCTCTCCAATGCCCCTTTGCTTACCTGGCTTCTAGTGAGCTGAAAGGGGTCCGTCAGACGTGTCTCTCGTACCTTCAGGGGAGCCCCACGTTGGGCGCCACGTGCCAGGGTCCAGCCGGGTGAAGGGGAGAGCCGAGGATGAAGGAGATGAAGAGGCCAAGACTGATGGTCTTGAGCAAAACTTTATTCTCTATACTCATGTTTATATAGTAACTCAAGGAGATACAAAAGACAGCTCACAAGGTAACTGCAGTACAATGGACTTTCTAACAGTCATAAAGTTAACAATCAATTTAGCGTTCCAGTAACAGATGAATCCTAAAGAGACAATGAGGGAACAAAAGCCTCTGATGTGCTGTTTCCTCATTCCACAGGTAGCAGAGCTTCCTGCTGTGGTCACGTTTGTCATGTAGCCATTTATGCAGGCATTGCCTTTTAACTTATGTCAGGCCTATGGCTCCCAAAAGTAGGGCACTTTCAAAGTACGCATAAGGCCCTGGGTTTAACCACCAAGTGCCACAAAAAATAAACAACCAGTTTCAAGGGCTGTTGGGGATTTTTAAAATTATATTTCTCAACTAGGGTCCCTCATGACAGCCTGAGGGGCTGACCCCTAGTTGACCCCAGGGCTCATCTCACTCACTCACTCAAATCAGCCCCTCCCATCGAGTGGGCAAAGATGGCCCCTGGCCAGCCTGACCTGCCCTAACCACCCTAATTTTGATTGGCTCCCCTCACCACTTTCAGGTAATAACTGTCCCCACCTGGCAGGTATGTCAGTTTATCCACTGTACCTGTCAGGTGTGTGCCCTGATTGGCTGAACCCCACCATGTGACCCTTCCAGGACCCTATATATCCTTACCCCTACTGAACCTCATCCTTTGATCCTCACCTCTCTGACTGTCTCCTGGACCAGCGCTCCCTACTCCAGCAAGACCTTCTAGCAAGCCGGCGAGATCAAGCCCAGGGGCCGAAGAGCCGAAGGATTCTAGCAAGCCACGAAGAGCCTCCCAATTCCTCCCATCCTTGGGAAGGAGGGAGGTAAAGGCGGCAAGCTGCGAGAGTCAAGATCATCAGACCTCCACGGAACACCAGCGGCTGTGGCTGTGCTTTTAAGGCTGAGCTTTACCAGCACTTACCCTGCAGCATTCCATGCTGCAGGCCTAGAGCCAGCACTTAAAGGGATAGAGCTCTGCTTTATAGGGGCTGCTTGCTCCTTGCTCCCCATTAGGGGATCATCCCAATAAACTTTAGCTACCCTTGTTTTACCATCAGAAGGTCTCCCGAGGTCCTTCTTTACACCACCGACCACATTGTTATGTTGAGGGTTTGGCCCTAATCTTAGCAGGGCTAGAGCTAAAACCCCAACAAAGAGCTAATAATATTTCAGAAGCTTGATGAGAATTGCAAAATATATCCTTTATGAAGATACTGACCTCCAAAATCATGACACTTGCTAAATGCAGATAAGCAAGGGGAAAAGCTGAATGAACTGGATTAGAGTCTTAGACATAAACATAAACGCATATTTAGCAAGCTAAACAAATACATGGATATATAAACAATCATGTGTGTGTATAAACAAGTACCTTACACTTCCATCTCCTGATTGAATCTAAGAGCAGTGACATCTGAGGAGCAATCAGCACACAGCACTGACATCGTGGTCCATGTTCAGTTCTCTAATAAAAAGTCCACTGAAGAATGCTGGAGTCTAAGCCTGCAAGAGGAAATAAAAAGATGGGCTTGAGGCATATTGTACTGAATAAAAGGAAGTTTTCAGAAAACAAAATAATGCAGTATATCAAAGGAAAACATGGTTCAATCTGAAAGAGCTCCCAAATGGACAAACTCAGAATATGTGTGAAAACAAATAAAATTCCTAGCATTTAATTAGAATAAAAGCATAATATAAATAAAAGGACTTAATGCTGATATGAATCAAGTCTGAATAATTTATGTATTATTGTTTTTTGC
Organism: Pedetes capensis; assembly: GCA_007922755.1. NCBI lineage: Eukaryota > Metazoa > Chordata > Mammalia > Rodentia > Pedetidae > Pedetes > Pedetes capensis. The sequence goes on along the minus strand of VMDO01026433.1, from coordinate 15,100 downwards.
AATACTGGAAGGTTGAACCCAGCACCTCATGCATACTTTGCAAGTGCTCAACCACTGAGCTGCCCCCGAGTCCCATTTTGTACTTTTGATCTTGAGACAGGGTATCAGGCTGCTCTGGCCTGTAACTCAAGATTCTTCTGACTCTGCTTCCCAAGTTGCTGGGATTCCAGATGTGTGCCACCATGCCAGGCTTAAGACTGAATAATTCTTAAAAGGAGAAAACACAAATCTTCCCAAAATAAGAAACAATAGAGGGCCAGGGTGGGGGTGGGTCCCTCAGGCAGCTGCTGGTGAATTTAGGTTCCTGGAAGGAGGAAATTAGGTTCACTGGCACGGCTGTCTCCGGATTTGGGCCACTGGAATTAACTTGGCACCATGTGAGGGTCAGGGAGTAGAATGTGTAAAGGTGTTGCTGGGTTGTAGGTTTGTTGACTTGTGTGTCGGGGTGGGTGTGCATCACAAGGGCTCTGCCTGTAGGGTAACTAGGACTCTGGTGGTCAATGATGTGAATGCTTTGGGGCTTCTGTTTAGAAGCCAATGAGGATAAATGGTTGAGAAAAAAAAAAAATACTATCCCTGCATGACCCTGTGCCCTTGTAGTCTTTGGCTTTGACTACACATCTGATTGAATATAAGTGATGTAGTCTGTGAGTAATGAAAAAATTTGAACTGAAACATCGCTGAAGAAAAAGTGGCATTGTATTTCCAGAACTTCTCACTGAAGGACTCACTGAAGAAAGACCATAGAGGTATGAGGAATGTCAGAAGAGGTTCACCAGAAACTCATCGCTGGTTTTACATCAGAGAACTTACACTGGGAGAGATGCCCTATGGCTGCAGTGAATGTGGCAAAACCTTCATCAGAAAGGGACAGCTTATGAAACACCAGATGATCCACAGAGAAGAATGACGGATGCAGTGATTATGAAAAAGCCTTCTTCAAGAAGTCCCAGCTAACAAAACACTGAGAAAATGACTAACAAGAATAGCCACATGGATGTGTTGAGTGTGCAAAAACCTTCTTTGGGAAGTCACAGCTCCTCACACTGGGGAGAAACCTTATGGATGCAGTGAACGGGGGAAGGCCTTCACACAGAAGTCCAGCCTGTTATCACACCAGTGGACAAATGTAAGTCAGAAACCAAACAAATGTAGTGAACGCAGGAACACCTACAGTGAGAAATCAAGTCTTATTCGTCCCCAAAGAACCCACTCTGAAGAAAATCCTTCTGAATGCAGTGAATGTAGGAAGGCTTCTGCCTGGAAACCACAGATCCTTAAGAATGAGAGAATCTACACAGGAGAGAAACCCTATCAATGCAATGAATATAGGAAAGCATTAGTTCAGAAGATACAGCTCATTAGGCACCAGAGGAATCACATGGGAAAGAAAACTTACGGATGCAGTGATTGTGGGAAAGCTCTCCTTGAGAAGGTACAGTTCATCAGTAGTATTTCTATATACCAATAACAGACTAAGAAACCAGAAAAATTATCCCATTCACAAGGGCCTTTAAAAACTCAGGGATGAACCTAACCAAAGAGGTGAAAAACCTCTATAATGATTACCTTCAAACACTGAAAAAGCAAGTGAAGAAGACACCACAGGATGGAAGGACCTCCCAAGTTAACAGATCAGAATTAATATTATGATTATACCTATGTTACTGAAAGCAACCTACAGATTTACCAGAATCGCCATCAAAATTCCCAAGATGCAGGCGCGGTGGCACACGCTTGTAATCCCAGTGGCTTGGAAGGCGGAGGCACGAGGATCACAAGTTTGAGACCACTCCGAGGCAGTCTGCGACATTTAGCAAGACCCTCTCTCAAAAAGTCAAAAAATGGGCTAGGGTTGCAGCTCAGTGGTCCAGCACTTGCAGAGCATGCAAGCGCAAGGCCCTGGGTTCAACCCCTAGTACCCGGGGGAAAAAAAAAATTCCAATGACATTCTTTACAAGAATAGAAAAAACAATCCTAAAATTGACAGGAAGCATAAAAGGGCCAAAGCACTAAGCAATTATGAGCAGAAATAGCAAGAGCTAAATAAATTTTGAGTAAAAACGGTAATACAAGAGGCCTCACAATACCTGACCTCAAGTTATATTCCAGAGCCATAGCAACTGAAACAGTATGGTACTTGCACATAAGCAGACATGTAGGCCAATGAAACAGAATATAGGACCCAGAAATCCACAAATATACAGGCATCTGAACTTCAAGAAGTCGCCAAAAACACACTGGAGAAAAGACAGCCTCCTCAAAAACTAATGCTGGGAAAACCCGGTGTTCACATATACGAGAATGAAACTATATCACATTCTCTGACTCTATACAAAAATCAATTCAAAATGCATTGAGGTCATAAATGTAAACCCGAAACAGATGCTGGCTGGGACGCGATGGAAAGAGCGCTAACCCGTGAGAGAAGGTGGTCAACTAGCGGCCACCATGGGACCCGGTGTGGCAGCTCCGTGGAAAGCTCAGCGCAGCGCTACCGCGCGACCAGCCACGCCTCCTATGCACAACGCAGAGCGTCCTGGTCGGCGGCGACAGCCCCGCTCACAGAAGCCCACGCCAACCCGGTCGGGCGTTCTGGGTGCCGAGGGCAGGTAGGGCCTGAGGGCGGGACAGCCCACATCGTGTACGCGCGAGCACAGTCCGGGGCATTGTGGGTAATATAGTCCCACGTTCTGCACGCACCACCCCCACGGTGGAGGCGCGTGCGCCGTCCAGGGCATTCTGGGCAATGTAGTCCCACCTTCCGCTCACGCAGCCACGAACGTGGGGAGGAGCGCGTGCCAATTCCGGTGCATCCTGGGTAGTGTAGTCCCGCGTTCTGCAGGCGCGGCACCCAGCGTAAAGGCGCGTGCGCGGTCCAAGGGATTCTGGGTAGTGTAGTACCGGGTTCCGCACGCACCGCCCCCACTGCGGAGGAGTGTACGCGGTCCATGGAACTATAAATAGTGTAGTCGCCTGTGTGCCGTCCATGGCATTCTAGGTAGCGTAGTCCCGCGTGTCGCATGCCCAGGGCCCAGCATAAAGGCACGTGCGCGGTCCTGGGGATTCTGAGTAGTGTAGTCCCTCGTTCCATACGCACCGCCCCCGTGAGGAGACGCATGCGCAGTCCGAAGCACTCTGGGTAGTGTAGTCCTCACCGCTCCTCACGCACCGCCCCACCGTGGAGGCGCGAGCGAGGTCCAGAGGATTCTGGGTATGGTAGGCCCTCGTTCCACAAGCATCGCCCCCAGCGTGCAGGCGCATGCGCAGTCCGGGGAATTCTGGATAGTGTAGTCCCGCGTACTGCACACGTCGCCTGCATGGTGCGCGGTCCGGGGAGTTCTGGGTAGTGTAGTCCCGCGTCTTTTAAACACACACACACACACACACACACACACACACACTCACCACCCTCATGGTGGAGGCGCAACACACGCACACGCACGCACACACACACACACACACACACCACCCCCATGGTGGAGGCGCAACACACACACACACACACACACACACACACACACACACACACACACACACACGCATACCGCCCTCAGGGTGGAGGCGCGTGGGATGGAAATTATGGGTAGTGTGGTCCCTCGTTCCGCCCGCACCGCCCTCACGGTGGAGGCGCATGCGCAGTCCGGAGAATTCTGGGTAGTGTAGTCCCACATTCCGCGTTCTGTGATCCCAGCATCGCGATGGGTAGGGTTGTGGAATGTGATATCTAAACGAAATTTTACCACAAAGTATTTTACACTAGGGCTGGGGGCGCAGCACGTGACGGGTGCGCGTGCGGCAGGGTGACCGGCGGTCGCGTTTAGCAGAACTGGGGTCGGAGGCGCAGAGGGTCCAGTGCAGCGCGCGAGGGCGGCGGACAGGCAGTGGGAGTTGATCCCGCCCTGGGCGGAGGCTGCCTGCAGCTAGCGAGACCGCGCTGGCCTGGCTCCCTGTGGAAGTCCTAGGGATCGGCCCAGTTGACTCTGTTTGGGGCGAGTCAGCGTCCCGGCCCTGCGCCCTTACGGCTGTGGCTTCCATGGCCAGCCGCTGACTGAAGCCAGGTCCTCCTGCAGCTCCCTCAGAAGCAGCTTCCCCCGTGCACGAGTGGCGGCACCGGCCGGGCATTCACAGGGCCCTAGGTTCCAACCCAGGAAAAATACCCAGGCTTCTCTGGTTAAAGAAAAATTAGTCATTTTAAATACAGAAGTCTGTTTAATATTAGTTAAATCAAGGGTTGTTGTTGTTAGGTGCCGTCGAGTCGAGTCCGACTCAGCGACCCTCACAGGGTTTTCAATGGCTGTTTCGGGATTGCCTTGGGATTGGGTTGCCACGTCCTTCTCCCATTGTGCCGTGCTGGGAATCGAACTCGGGACCTCAGAGACTGCACAGCAGTGCTCTACCAACTGAGCTAAATCCTAGCCCAAAATCAAGGGTACAAGTTATAAAATTAAATATTTCCTCCTTCTGTTTGACTATATAATGAACAAATATTGTTTTTTGCTTTATAACATCTACATCATTTTACTTTTGGTCCTATATGGTTTAAGCTAGACCATGTCCAGTGTGTCATCAGCCTGAGGCAGGATAGAAAGACGGGGAAAACTTGGGGGAACATGGAAAGGAAAAAAGCTTTCTCCCTGGGGTCTGGTTTAAACCCTACCAGCTGCATATCAAGGTCTTCAACACAGCTGCCAAGGAAACTGCTGTGAGGACTGTCTGCATAGACATTATTTTAAGGGATATTTCAGACGGGAATGCTAAAATAGCTGTACTTAGAGTAAAAATGTATATGACCTTTGAGTTTAAAGTTACTTTCCCCTCAATAATCCTGCAGTTCTTTGAGAACCTCCCAAACTGTGAACATAGGCCATGTTCACAGTCAACACATGGCCAGACAACTAATTCTCTGTAAACCTATACAATGCACCTCCTGGTCCTTATAATCTCATTTTACTAAAGAGAAGTTTCTCAAATAGAAGATATAACAAAACATTTCTATTTAGCCTGTATAAATCATACACAATGGAATTTCTTTTGCTGATTCTATCTTATTGGCACCTCCCCAAAGCATACCACGGGCCTTTCTGGGAAGAGCTGAGTGTCACATCAGAAGCTCCCAGGACTCACAGAGTGTGGCCTAGGTTAAACAAAACTATAAGGAACACACGCCCATGTGCTCTCTTAAGAGGGTGATGCTCATGTCTTGGATATATACTATGGTTCCTTTCTCTATTTCACTACAAGTGTCCACATTTATTCTTAAGCATGTATCTAATAAACCCTAGAACATTGTTTCACTTTTTGACTTGCTGTGAAATTCTTTCCTGAGTTGAAGCCAAAGATCCTGCTTGAGCTGAATAGAGGTCGGGACTAAGGGAACTTTTCTTTGGGGCCTGTTTGAACTCTGGGACTAGCATCTGGGGTCCACAGCCAACAACAACTAAACAGCAACTCCAGGGAGAGAGAGCATGGGGTGGGTGTCAGGAACAGGGGGTGTCAGGGGAGGGGAGTCAGGGAGGAGGGGGAGTCAGGGAGGAGGGGATTCAGGTAGGGCAGGGGAGCTGCTGACCTCACAATGGCCCCGTCCTGAGGCCTGGGCCAGCAGGGACCTGTGGTGCCCCATACGAGGTCCCACTCCTTGGTCACCAGCGTCATGTTCCTTGCCTGTGGTCTGGTCCCTGATTGGCAGATGTGAGGACCAAAACTGCTCCTCACAGGACTTGGAAGTGGAGCACAGGCCTGAGTTTCTGACCTGGAGGCCTCTCCCCTCCTGGTCGGCTGACCACATGGTGGTATTCTTTGCTTTATTTCTTTGAACCAGGTCGCTATTTTTGCTGTTATTGGGGGCAGTGAGGGTAAATGCAGTTCTTTTATTTTTACTTTTTTTTTGGGGGGGGTACTAATATCTATCTATATATATATATATATAGATATAGATATATATATATAGATAGATATATATATATATATATATTTTTTTTTTATCTTGAAACAGAGTCTCACTAAATTACACAGGCTGCTTCTGGCCTGGAACCTGTGATCCTCCTGTCTCCCCTCCCAAGTGGCTGGGATGACAGGCGTGTGCCACCGCATCCGGCTTCATAAATTCAGTTCCTATGACTCCACCTTGTCTAAAAATGGATACTTGTTTTTATAATTTTTAGTCTTTTCCATATTTATACTTAAATCAACTTTCATATTTCTGGGTTCTTTTTCTCTGGGGGATGCTGGGGATTGAACCCAGGGCTTCGAGCATGCTAAGCCTTGTCTACTATTGAGCTACACCCCAGCCCAATTTTCTTGGTTATTTTAGAAGCATGTCTTCTCATCCTCCCTGAATCCATTGGTCCATTTTGCAGGCTGGAGGCATGCATGGCTCCATGGAAAGGTGCTAGCCCAGCATGCAGAGTTCCTGAGTACACCACCCCCACACATACACACACACACACATACACACAGAGGCAAGTTTACTGATGGTTTTCTTCTACTGATAGTTCTTTAGTGTACAACTTAAAGGGCATTGCTATAACATTTCCACCCATGGATATCATCGTACATTGCCTGAGCCAGGTCCTTTGTGTGAGTGATGCACCCAGGTGTCACAGGGTCTGTGGAATGAGACGTTTTCACCTGCAAACAACAGTATGTCTCCATGCCAGCAAGCGGCAAGGCCAGAGCCCACAGAGGAACATATGAGGAACCAGGACGAGGCCCTTCCAGCAAGCTGCGCCTGCTCCCCATCCTCAAGTGGTTCCCACAGCCACCCACCCCTGTGTGGGCCACACCCACAGAGCGTCCAGGTGGGCCTCTGACCCCACTGCACCTTCCATGTCTACGTGGTAACCCAGGTCGGTCTCCCATTTCACATTCACTTCCCAACCTCCCAGGAAGCTGCAGCCTGTCAGCACCTTTGGCCTCAGCAGCCTCCCCTGGGAAGAAGGGAGACAGGCCAGCTCCACTGCTCTGTTGGGAAGTCAGGGCCCCATCCTGCTGTGCACACAGCTGTCTTGAGGGCTGTGGCGCTAAGCTGCCCAGAATGTGAAGGTGCGGCCAGAACTCTGCAGGGCTGTGATCATGCTGGGGACTTCCCAGGTCCAAAACTCCAGTGCCTCTTGGGACTTTACCTCTGCAGGCTAGTGCTGGACACAGTACTGGCCACTCTCCACCGGCTCTGCAGTTGTGCGGATTGTGCTTGTGGGCTGGAGAACTGGGCCCTGAAGCCCACACACTTATCTGTACACCACACCAGTGGGAGTGGGTGCAGACCCTGGGACTAAACAAGGGCATCCTCCATGGACACCCTGCACCACCACCCACCTGCCCTGGTGGGAGGGATGCAGAGCCCAGGTGTGCAGAGTGGGGATGCTGTGGAGGTAGCAGCCGCCATGAGCCAGAGCCTCCCACAGAGGGGAGCAGGAGTCCTCCTCCTGTGTCCCGGGGCGTGGTACTCTTGGTTACTGTGACAGGGACTTTTGCCCTGGACAAAGGTACCTTGTGGCGAACCAAAGGCCCACTGAACTCCCACGTTCCCCAGACCACAGCCCACGTGGAGATGGAGCCCAGACCCTTGCTCATGGGCGGGGTGCCTCAGGTGGCCCTCTGCGAGGCTCCTGGGCTGGCTCCACCTCCAGGTCCTCCGAGGGGGTCTCCTGACAGCGCCCAAAGTCGCAGGCTCTCTCTGAGCGGAGCAGTCCGGATGGGGTCTGGCCAGGCTGAGGCAGGGTGCGCTCTCATTACCTGCCAGGGATTGGCGCCTGCTAACCTATAATTACCGATATTCTAGGTGGTGAAGTGCCCAGGGAACTAGCTACCCAATGTGCCTAATTGCTCTTGGCACCAAGTCCCCTCTCTGGGAAAGGGCAGCGTGGTTGTCCCAGGGAAAGGGCAGCCTGGCTCTCCAGCTGGGATGGGCTTTCAGCCCTTCTTTGCCCAGAGTCTCACCCTGCCCACATGTATCTGGACCTCACCCAACAAGAGGAAAAGATGACAATTACATGGGGTTGGCATTGAAGGGTGCCCCACTACCCATGACCCCGAGATAGGGACAGGAGAAAGCAGGGGTCAGTCTTGCTATGGCTCAGCAAGGTCCAGAGACACGTCCTGGGGGTGCAAAGGGATCAGGGTAGGCACAGGCTGCTGCGTGGGGATGGGGGTGGGGTTAGAATCACCCGAGCTATGCAGAAATGTGAGCTCTGGTAGTTTTCAGCACATAGTAGTGGGCCCCTCCTGTCTACTTGCAGAACTTCCTGTCCCCCAAGAGGAGATCCAACACTGGGGTCCCCATTCCTCCTCCCAGCTCCTGCCCGGACCAGTGGCCTTCTGCTGGGTCTGCCTGTCCCAGGCACTGCCCAGACACGCAGAGCCACAGTAGGGGTGCCGAGTGCCAGGCCCCCTTCTCCAAGCAAATCTGTGAGGGCCCTGTGAGTGGCAGCATGTGGGGCTCTGGCATCGTCCAAGGGGAGGGATGGCCACCACGTTTACCCTGCTCTGTGAGGGACCCAGCTCTGCTCCTGCTTCTGTGTGAAGTCAAGCTGGGCGGCTGCCTGTGGGTCATCCCTGCAGGCCTCAAGGGCCCAGAGGGTCCAGGCGAGAGCGGGCTCCCTGCCATCTGGGCTCTTCCCAGGCCTTTGGCCTTGCTGGCCCTGGAGCAGGTGAGTCCAGCCCTGGGCAGGTGGGGACCCCTGATGGGCAGCAGCCAGGAAGCAGGACAGGGCCCTAGCTCATTCTCCCAGCAGCTGCTTCCTCTGCATAGCCCCCTCCCCAAAGTCCCCACCACTGTGCCAGCTGTCCAGGTCGCAGGACCCTAAGCTCTTCCTATGGGGGGCACCTGCCTGTTCCCCCCGAAGACCTGGAGCCTGCCAGGGTGCAGGGTGCCGCCCTCACAGGGGTCTCCCAGAGTTCTGCTCAAGTTAGTGGAAGAGCCTGGCTGCAGGTGAGGGTACTGGGGCCCCCGGAATAGCCATCCACCACATGTCCATGCCCCACACCAGACTTGGGGCACAGCCCCTCATGTGGCAAAGGGGACCCTGGAGATGGGGTAAGGTGAAGACCCTGAGATGGGGCTGGCCCTGCCATACCAAGTGGGCCCAGGAAGCGCAGCGTCTTCAGGAGAGGCAGGGGCAGAGGAGGTGACTTCTCGTATCTGGACTCTGACCTGGGGACCATCTGCTTTGGACCCTGGCCCACAGAGCTGGTGGAGAACATGCGTGGTGCCTTTGGACACTGGGTCTGTTGTGAGAGCAGCACAAGGACTCTGGGCAGATGCTGGTCAGCGATCCTGATGTCAGCTTGCACCGTGCTTCACAAGAGGAAGGCGTTGTGCTTGTTCACACGCTGGGCTGTGGAGGGGCAGGAGAGACCAAGGGCAGAGGAGAGGGCCGGAGCTTTGTGGTAGGGGATGTGGAGGCAGCCACCTGTCGGGGGCTCCTAGCCCTCCAGCGGGGAGGACCCTGGGCTGACCTCCACTGCAGCCTGCCACACACCCCAGGCAGGTTTCCAGCAAAGAACTCCTTTTGTGGGGAGGGAGACTTGAGACAGGGTCTCACTGTGTAGCCCAGGCTGTCCTAGAACTCGCTGTGTAGTCCAGACTGGCCTCAAATCCACACCGATCCTCCTGCCTCAGCCTCCTGAGTGCTGGGATTATGGCCCCCACATCTGGCTTCTAGCGAGGAGTTCTGCTGGGTAAGTTGACAGCGAGTGGGCAGAGGGCTGAGTCCTACAGGACAGGGGCCAGTGTGGGACGACTGGGCAGCCGGGATGGGGTGGAGCCACCAGGTGAGTCTGCAGATTGTCCCTGCTGGGCACAGGGAGCTCAGGCTCCGGTGACCAGGAGGCAGTTTAGAGGCAGATCACTGGACAGACTGCCTCGCAGACTAGGGGAGGCAGCAGTGGAAGCTGTCAGGGATGACTGGGCCCTGCTTCTAGGATGAAAAAGCCTGCTGTGTCCCAAGGGACCTGGGGTTCACCATAGCAGGTGGCAGACACACACCTGGCTACAGTAGAATCCCCTGCTGTGAGAGTAGGAGGAGAGGCAGTGTCAGGAAGGACCAGGAGGGAGGGCCTCCCAGGCCTAGAGCTGCGGAGAGGGGAGGCCAGACACAGGCACACAGCACCTGGATGCCGGGCAGGGGCAGACATTGGATGCCCTCTCATGGCTATGCTGATTTCCTGTGCCTTCAAAACAAAGTGCCACATTCAGGGCTTAAAACTGCAGGACTTCCTCCTCCCCCAGCTCCAGAGACAGCAGTCTGAGGTCCAGGTGTGGCCGGGCCGCACTCCCCCTTCAGGCTCCAGGGGAGACTCCTCCCTGCCTCTTCCAGCTCCTGGGGTTCCAAGTGTCCCTTGGCTTGTGGCCCCATCTCTCCAGCCTCTGCTTCACGTGGCTTCTGTGTCTGCATCTCCTCTTCTGTCTCTCATAAGCACGCTGCCATTGCATTTAGGGCCACCTGATCTGGGACAGCCTCATCTCAAAACCCTTCACTTAGTCTATGGTGATCCTATTGCTGAATAAGGTGACATTCCAAGGCCCCAGGTGGATGTGCACCTGTGGCACCATTAAGCCCACTGCAGTGGTGGTGCTGGTGTTTGGTTGTTGGAGTCCAAATCACGTCCTGAGCCACAGAGAGAAGGGAGGAGGGGTGGGAAAGAGCCCACCCACCCAGAGGCTCTTCCTTCCCACCCAGTGCCCCCCCTCACTCTCTAATCTGGTCCCCAGGGTGGCCCAGGTGTGGGTGCCATGTGCCCCCGGAGCCTCCTGTGGGACGGTAGAGGTTCCTTCTCAGCTATTGGCTCTGGCCCTTATAGCCCAGGAATTTGCCAGCAGGGAGCTGCCTCTGCGGCCAGGGGGAGAGCGAGGAAGAAGACAGAGGCCAGGCGGTTGGGACTCTTGTTTCTGGCCACCTGTGCAGGGCTCAGGTGGGCCCCCAGGGAGGGGGGGAGGTCAGCAGGCCACCCCCAAGTTGCATCCTCAGGGCGGGAGCAGGGTAGAGCTGCCAGGTGCCCCTGGGGAGTGCAAGCTGGCAGCTTACGTGGACCTCACCTTTGGCAGCCCTAGTGCCGGGCCCGCAGGCAGTGCCAGGACTGGGGAAGCTGCAGGCTGCTGGAAGAAGTCGCCTGACTGCCCTGGCTGAGCCCCTGTGGGAGGGAGGCCGGTGCCGCAAGTAGGACACCTATGGGGTGGGGACAGGCAGCTCTGAAGCCCTGCCCAGGCTGGGACCGGCTGGCAGAGCCTGTTGGGCTCCCCGGAGGGTTTGGAGACCCCTCCGGGAGGGAGGAAGGATGGAGCTACCATACCTGCTGCCTGCCCAAGAGGCCCAGGGAGACCAGGGCTCACTGGGGCCCAAGGTCTGCCTTGCTCCTTCCGGGGGCTGGCTGGATGCTGAGGAACCAGGCTGGGCCAGTGCAGGAGACCCACAAACTAAATTCCCTGTGCTCACATCACTGGAGGGCTTCAAGCCCCCTGCTCGGGGAGGGTTTGTGTAAACCAAATCCAACTGAGAGGAAGGTTGTGCAAACGGAGCTGGGCTAAGGGAAACAATGGTGCCATGGAGCCTCAGCTCAGAGCCTGTGGCCCAGCAGGCCCCTGCCAGGTTTAGGGTCCACACCCCCAGGGCAGGGGCTTTGCTTCTGAGACTCGGTTTCCCAGGCAGAAGCTGGGCGGCAGACACGGTGACCCTCTGTGGTAAGGGCAGAGGCGGGAGGGTCTCACGCAGCCTCCACAGGACGTGGCTTTCCACCCAAAACGTCCTTTCTCCCCATGAACGAGGCCACGTCTATGATATCTCCTGCTGGGGTCCATCAGTGCCCCGCAGGGAGCACAAGGGGCGCTGGCCTGGGGTCCTTCTCCCTTTTGTTTCCCAACATCGAAGTGGGTGAGGCTCCTCTGGAGCAGGTTTTCAGTAGCACCTGTGGACACGGTCGCACACCTGGACGCCTCCACTCACTGTGCAGCAGCCCAGCCCTTGTGTCTGTGAGAATCAGGCGGGGATCAGACCACACTGACACCATGTCCCCTTCTCAGGACATGGCACCCCTCAAGATCTAGGCTGTCATCAGGGAGCGGCACAGGCTCGGGGAGAGCCCCATGTGGGAGGAGGGGACAGGGCAGCTGGTATTCGTGGACATCAACGCCAGGACCATGTGCCGATGGAGCCCACTGTGCGGGGAGGTGCAGACAATGAGCCTGCATGAGTGTAGGTGTCCTGGGGACTGGGAGGGGCATGTGTGGCCTGTATGTGGGGATCCTGGGTCCTAGGAGGTATGGACATGACCTGTGGAGGGGGATCCTGGGAACCTGGGATGACAAGAAGTGCTTCCTGCTGACAGTGCCCTGGCTGTGGAGGGCATCAGCCAGGCCCCCCCCCACCCCATTCCTCTGTCTCCCCAGGACACAGTTGGGTATGTGGCCCTGCACCAGAGGGGTGGCTACATGGTGGCCTCGGGCTCGTGCCTGGGCCTCCCAGACTGGCCCACACAGCAGGTACAGTGGGTGGCCTGGCTGGATAGGGACAAGCCCAACAACAGGTTCAATGATGGGAAGGTGGACCCCATCGGGAGGTTCGTGGTGAGGGAGCTTCCAGGAGGGCGGGCAAGGCCTGGGCATGATGCGCCAGGGCGGGCGCAGGTTGACAGAGGCCAGTGCTCACCGGGAGGCCCAGTCCTGGCCAAGCCGGGGCTTTAGGAAGGGAGGAGGCAGCTAAGATGGGCAGCCCATGCTGTGCTATTCTGGGTATTCAGCGAATCCCCTCAGCCCCAAGGCCATCTGTCCCACACTGTGCTCCCGAGTCTGCCTGGACCAGGCCTTTGCCACCCTGAGGAATGTCAGACCCACCAGTATGTGGCAGTGGCTGGGGCACCTTCTGAAGGCTTCACATAACTTGTGGGAGTGTCACCATGGCCCAGGCTGTCGGAGGGCTGGAGTCAAAGCCCCTGGGTGTCTGGTCCAGCACCAGCCTTGAGAACAGGGCTCTGAGATCATCAGGACCTGTGGCTGGGCCCCAAGGGTGGTCAGCAGGACAGGCAGAGGGCAAGGGAAGGCCCCAGGGCACGTCTCACACCTGCTGACAGTGAGCACCTGCACAGTGAGCCAGCCCAGAGAGGGTTTGCTATAAAACCCAGGCTCTTTCCCAAGAACATCGGGAAGGGAGAGACTCTGGCCAAGGTGCCAGGGGCAGGGTGGGAGCAGGAGGACGGGGCTCAGCCTCCCAGTGCCTCCAATGCTGCCATGTTGGTGAAGGGAAGGGGCTCTCCCTTCGCCTCAGGGTGTCTGCCCTGCGACTACCCCATCTGGAGGCTAGCAGGCCAGCAGGTCATGTTGTGCTCTGGCCAGGGAAGACCCCAGGGTCCCAAGGACCCAGCTGGTGTCAGAGGAGGCCAGCAGGGGTTCCAGGAGGCTGCGTATGGCTCCCTCCCTCCAAGATCCACAGAAAGCCCCAGCTACACATAGTGGACACTGCAGTCAGAGAAGCCCCTGATACACACTGCCCAGTGTGCCACGCCGGCCCCAGGACGATGTGCGCCTGGACCTGCCCAGGAGGAGACAGAGCTCGGCATGATCCTGTGGTGGACCCAGTATCCAGGGGCAGGGATGGCTGTGCACCAGCCCAGGGCCTGAGAGGGTCCTGGGCAGCTTAGCACATGGCCACAGACTGGGCCTTAAATCCATGGGCTCCATCCTCCCCCAGCTCTGGAGAGAAGGCAGGTCCAGGTTTGGTTGGGCTACGCTCCCCTCCCCAGGCTCCAGGGGAGCCTCCTTCCTGCCTCTTCCAGCTGCCGGGTCTGCAGGCATCTTTCCCATCTTGCCGAGGGGCTGGCATTTGTGGAGAAGGGGCAGAGCCAGGGGCTGAGGGTCCCAGCTCACTGACCCTCTGCTCTTCCCAGGACCATGTCAGAGGCATCTGCCCCAGGAGTGTGGAAGCTGGGCCAGGGCTCCCTGTACGCGCTCCATGCAGACCACTTGGTCTTCAGACACCTGTATGGGCTGGGCATCCCCAGTGGGCTGGACTGGTTGGCAGACCATGGTACCTTCTACCTCATGGACAGCCTGGAGTACACTGTGCAGGCTTTCAACTACGATGCTCAAGCTGGCACCATCAGTATGTGCCCAGCTGCCTGTGCCAGTCACCTCACCCGAGACCACACACCTTGGGGATGCGAGAGATCGTGGAGACCAGACCGAGCAGGCCCAGGACAGTGTGTGGGCCAGAACAGTGCAGATCAGGACAATGTGGAACACGATAGTGTGAACCAGGACAGTGTGGACCAGGACACTGTGGATCAGGAGAGTGTGTGGGTCAGGACAGTGTGGGTCAGGACAGTGTGGACCAGGACAGTGTGTGGACCAGGACAGTGTAGACCAGGACAGTATAGATCAGGACATTGTGCATCAGGACAGTGTGGACCAGGACAGTGTGGGTCAGGATAGTGTGGACCAGGACAATGTGGACAAAGACAGTGTGGACCAGGACAGTGGGTAGATCAGGACATTGTGAACAAGAATAGTGGGTGTATCAGGACAGGGTGGATCAGGACAGTGTGTGGATCATGACAGTGTGGATCAAGACAGTGTGGATCAGGACAGTGTGGATCAAGACAGCGTGGATCAGGATAGTCTGTGGATCATGACAGTGTGGATCAGGACTGTGTGGATCAAGATAGTGTAGATCAGGACAGTGTGTGGATCATGACAGTGTGGATCAGGACAGTGTGGACCAGGACAGTGTGTGGATCGGGACAGTGTGTGGATCGGGACAGTGTGGATCAGGACAGTGTGGATCAGGACAGTGTGGATCAGGACAGGGTGGATCAGGACAGTGTGGATCAAGACAGTGTGAATCAGGACAGTGTGTGGATCGGGACAGTGTGGATCAGGACAGTGTGGACCAGGACAGTGTGTGGATCGGGACAGTGTGGATCAGGACAGTGTGGATCAAGACAGTGTGGATCAGGACAGTGTGTGGATCGGGACAGTGTGGATCAGGACAGTGTGGACCAGGACAGTGTGTGGATCGGGACAGTGTGGATCAGGACAGTGTGTGCATCATGACAATGTGGATCAGGACAGTGTGGACCAGGACATTGTATGAATCAGGACAGTGTGGAC